>SNQJ01S0034563.1:107686-136474 GCA_010110895.2 Picea sitchensis
AAGTATTTTCAACCTGCAAACCCACAATCCCCTGTTTCAACCAAACCCCATTTCTACCTACCAACCAATTTAAGAGTATGCACCTTTGGAGGTTGAAATACCTCTCAGAGGCAAGGAGATGAGATTTTAAAGTCCACAATAAGCTCCCACCCATATTCAAAAGCTAAATCACCTTTTCCCCCATCGAAGCTATGGTAAGTAAACTTAAAGCTAAATCACATCTAGATTCACCTTGTTCCCCATAAAAGTTGTGGTAGGTGAACTTAACAGATGGCCTCCTTCCTCCCCTATATTCATTCAATTTCCATAGCACATTTTCAAAGCCTCTCAACCCTCCTGTATTCATACATACCACCAAACTGTCATCAATACACAGTGCACACATATATGTAACCCAACATGATGTGTTCACATACATGAATATTTTTTTACAAGGCTCTAGTTAGCCACACAAATTAAAAACTGGAAAATGAAGGCAGGAAGACATTCACCATGGAGAGTGTTATTGCCATCATTCTTGGTCAAATGGTAGGTTTCCCCATTTAGCATAAAATGTGCATTCTTGACTCTACTAGAGACATGACCCAGGATGGCACCAAGGTAAGGCCTAGTGGAGCTCATGTTCTGCATCAATAATCAATCTCATATCATCACAAGATAGTCTAGCATATCCCACATTGTAATGCGCATACAACAAACTCCATCTAAAACTAGAGATCCAAGCCCATGTGGAAGGAAGAACTGTGAAAGTTAACGCAGAACTGTGAGAAATTATGGAAAACAATTCTTGTTGTACAAAAATAGAAATACTAATACATAGATACATTTGATTTGATAAGGCAGAACTATGAAAGTTTATGGAAAAATTATTGTTGTGCCACATAGAAATGATAATACTATGAAATTTTATGGGAAAATTCTTGCTGTACCACATAGAAATGATAATACTATGAAAGTTTATGGAAAAATTCTTGTTGTACCAAATAGATATTATAATACATAGAGACATTCGATTTGATACCATGTATGAAGCTAAAGAGTCGTGTCTAAGAGAAACATCTGCTATATGACCTATAGACATTAATATGTTTAATGCCATGAGATTACTGAAAATATGGTAAAAGAGAATAGACATTAACATGTTTAATGCCATGATACTACTGAAAATATGGTAAAAGAGTTGAAAGATAGCTTAGGGCTTAGAGATAATATTATGTTTAGCATCAGGAAGAGTGAGGGAGACCAGTGTAGCTCCCCAGTTGGTGACATTTATATGCAAGTCACCTTTTTGAAGATGAAAGAAACTTGGACCATTAGACAAACATAGATAAATGCAAAAAAACATTTACTCACAGACTGTATAGAATCAAATTAGACAATTCTTGCACACTGTAAACCAAATTCTCACAGGAAGGAAGAACCTCACTACTATGAATGTATCATGTAGATTATAAGAATACAGTGTCAATATTCTAGGTACAATTGGTACCCTTATCCCTCATAATATAATTTTCAGTAATTGGAAAAGTCCATATAAAGAAAAAAAAAAGATGGTTGGTTATAGCTTCAGTACAAAACCTGTTACTATTTCGTGTCTTGGTTCAGTAAGGACAGACTAGACATTAATAAAACCAATTTCCACCTATGTGTTCTCCATGTCCAGGAAGTAATACTCATCCAAATGGGGTTATGTCGATTTCATCAAAGTAAATAACATCAGTGGTAGATTCTGTAGAATCAAAAGCATGAGGTAAGAAAATTTCCATGTTTGTAATAACTGAAACCTTTTTTTAGTACAAAAGATTAATATGCGGAGAAAATAACTCTTTTTTTGGAAAGAATGTCAGGCATCTTACCTGTAATATATTAGATTTGGGTTTCACAACAAATAACAGAACAAACAAAATGTATATAATCAAAGTTGATCATTCTTGTCTTCATATGACATGAATATGCATTTGTCCCCACTGTTCACTCTCTCCACTCAACCTTCAATGTAGGTAAGGTAAGGCAGTTGCAGGACCTCTCCACTCCTAATTTGAGGGTGCCCATGGAGAAATACCTTTGAATCATTGTCGGTACCATAAAATTAGGGTGAAATAGCTCTTAATCATTTCCATTACCAGAAAATGGGGGCGAAATACCTCCGAATCATTGCCTTTACCAGAAAATCGAGGCGAATGGGAGGATCTAGTTTGAATTTTAAGGGGCAAAAATGGATTTCCGTGCTCTTGCCTCACAAATATCCACGGGATAAGGGTTTTATATATAATTTTTTGAAAATAAACTTGGGGATATATATTTGCAAATCCCTCAAACCACTCCATGTAAATAATTCGCCCAACCAAAATTCCAAACCCCCTAATTTTGCCCATGAGAGAAATTTCGCCCCTAAAATCACCCATGACCACTCCAATTACCAAACCTCATCACTGACAGTCCACATTAGATCACAACCTTAAAGCTGATGCATCTCGATCAACCAGAGATGGTGGAGAAAAAACTCCCACAAATAACCAGAGAGTCACCCAAGCCAAGATCAGTAGTTTTTGGTCCCAAACCTAAAGCCTCAGAGCCCATAATGAAGCTGAATGATTTGAATCTAGACAAGAAGGAACAACAAACTGAGTCTACAACACAAGGAAAATATGCCCGAACTAGAGAGGAGCCAGAACCCAACAACAACCAACAAATCCCCTCACCATCCAAGGTTGAGGGTGCCCAAAAAATCATAGTGCACAAAGAAGAAGAACCGTAAGAGTCAAAGATGCCAGATGCACACAATGAACCAGAATCAACAACTGAGCAGGATACGATAGCCATGCAAGCAAAAATGGAGCAGGTTCTCCAGAACCCTCAACAAAGTACAGAATTGATGCAAATCCGCATTTCCAGAACATAGGTTCTGACACTTTTTCCCACAAATCTAAGGTTGAGGATCTCACCAATGCCACCAATAGGGGAGGAGGTATAAACACACTCAGACCATTCAACATCCAGTGGAATTCCACTACAAACACGAGAACCCACCGATGTAGCTCCTTCATCTGTTGACCTAGTATAGTGGCCAACGCCATAATTATTTGGACTAATCAGAGCATCAACGGACCAATTAGAGAAAAGGCTCTAGGAGGCCAAGAGATCCACCGAGATTGCAAGGAAGGAACAGTTCGTCACGCAAACATGAAGAATGTAGGAAGCACATGACAAACTCCAAGTCCAACGCAAACTGGAAAAAGTGCAGGAAAAACTTGTTGAATCTTGGTCGGAGATTCAGAAGGTTGTGCCCGACCTACTCGAAGCCAACAATGTAGGCGAGCTAGAGAAACAGATCAAGTTGTTATAAGAAGCATGGACACAAATCGCTACTCACACTTAGTAGATGAAAGAAAAGATACAACAGGTCCAACAGGAAGTAGAACAAAAGCCTCAGTAGTGGCAGGAATAGATGCAAAAGACAATATTGCAAGGTAACAATGCCCGAGTAGCACTGCACAATCACATAGCAGACTGCGCAAAAATATTCAGGGAAGTTAGCGACTCGATGGAATAAAGTCTTGGAGGCGGTGCGCACAAAGATCCAGGTGCTGACTGAAGAAGTTGCGGCCACAATGGACCCCATGGAGAAACAACAGAATTTCAACCAAATTCAATAGGCTGACAATGAACTGAATACACTCTATGAGGCATATTCTATAGCCAAGAAAGAGTTGCGCGACTTTCAACCTATAATTCAGACCACCTACATGAAAATGCATCAAGTCGATGCAACAACAGATTCTAAATGGAAATCGTTGGTTGCGGCCAAGCCAAAGGAGTACACCAAAGAGATGACCCAACAGTTTCTTGCAGAAGCATCGCTCCTCGCCTGGAAATGGAAAGACAAAGTTGGAATATTTCAAGGAGTAAAGCACTAAGCCTTAGAGTTGGTACCAGAATTGGGCCCTTTGTATGAGGAGTTAAAGGAAGAAAAATCACAAACAGAAGAGCCCAAAGAAGAAAAAAGATGAAAAAGGGAAAACAACATATGCTCTTATAGGATGTGAATGAACCAAGTGCTTGACTCGAGGATGAGTCAAGGATTGTGATCGGAGTATGTTGGGCCCTTCATTTTTGGGAAGGATATGTGCAAGTTTTGAATAGACACGAGTTGCGCAAACTCCATCAGAGGCCGGGAGAAAGAGAAATAGAAATCAGTTGTGAAAGTCAGTGAAACGCTAGCTAAGAAACAAATGGTTGCAATAAAACAAGAAAGCATGAAAGTCAAGAAGGAAGACACAACCCAGCTATATATAGGGCTGAACATAATTGTAAAAGTGTTGGTTGGTTGGGTTGAGTTGAGTGAGGTTGGTCAGAATCTCCCAGATTCAGGATTAGTTGTTGATGATTGTTGTAAGTCGAGGGAAGACAAGTCTAGAGTCTGTAATGAATTGGAACCATCAATTGGAGAATTAGATCTCTGCGACATGAGTCTAGAGAGAAGAGTCTGTACAATGCCCTACCTTATAATTATGAGTCTATAATCAGAGAAAGATCCTAAAGATAATATGAATAAGGACCAAATTTTCAAATATGTTGTGTCTTTGTATGTTTACTTATGCTTTATAATGTTTCCTTATGGCTTATGAGTTCTATTTGATGGTTCTACGTTTAAATTCTTGATCGTAACATAAGTAGGTTCGATTCTTGCACATATATGTTTCAGATCTATTCATGTCTCTCGTGCAAGAACACGAGTGATTTTTGAAGGCTCTATGGATCCTCTTTAGTCTTTTCCCTACCCTTCCCTATCTATCTGTCTCAGCAATGCTTCGGGTGAGACTTCTTCTCTTTGGAGGAGATGAAAATGCCAATGCTCTAGACTACACAGTACCTTTTGTTGGTAACCTGAGAAGGACCCTGGTCTCATCAAACTCATGTCAACACAACTAAAACAATAAAAGATGATAAGTAGAGGATGTAATCGCGATCATAGTCTGGGGGACTAATCAAAGGGGCATTGGATAGGGTGGATTTTAAATCATCAAAAGTTGATTGAGCATGCTCGTCCCATTGAAATGGGATATGATGTTGCAATAGGTGGAGGAAACCATGTGCGCGAGTAGTGTAGTCTGGGACAAAGAGACCTAAAAAGTTGGCTTTGCCTTGTAGGCTTTGTAGTTGGTGTAAATTAATAGGTGGTGGAATTTTTGTGATAGCTTGGACCTTGAGAAGGTCCATAATGATGTCATGTTGGGAGACAATGAACTTGAGGAGGTGTTCGACAGTGACACAAAATACACACTTGAGGGGGTTTAAATGGATATTATACCAAAAACATCGTTGGAAAATGATGCGTAAGTCATCTAAATGTTGGGTTCACTTTTTGGATTAGGCAGTGAGATCATCCGAATAAACAAGGATGATGCGAGGATGATCATGAAAAACGTAGGTCATGGCCCATTGAAATGTAGCACCAACATTTTTTAGTCCAAAAGGCATGATGCGATAACAAAAGGTACCCCAAGGGGTTATAAAAGCAGTTTTATACTAATCTGCTGGGTGGATCTGAATTTGATTATAGCTGGAGAACCCATCCATAAAGGAAATTGCCTCATGGTTGGCACAATAATCGATGATTTGGTCTATGAAAGGGGTTGGGAAGTTGTCTTTGGGAAAAGCATATTTGAGATCGTGAAAGTCAATGTAGACATGAATAATGCCCTATTTTTTGTTAATAGGGACATGGTTGGAGACCCATGAATTGTATGCAATGGGATAAATGAACCCGATAGTGTGTAACTTGTCAATTTCGTCTTTGATAGCCGAAAATTTGGATGGGTGGAGGGGGCGTTGCTTTTGATGAATAGGGGTGATATCTGGCCAGGTGTCGATTCAATGTTTGACTATAGAAGGATCGAGGACATGCATCACCATATATGACCAAGAAAAAATATCTCGGTATTCTTGAAAGAGAGCTTTGTAAGAAATGATTTCTTCAGGGGAGCATGCATCACCAATGGTAATCTCTTCTATGATGATTGGTTTAATGGAAATGCCAATTTTGATAGTGGGGGAGATGTTGGCCATGTAGACTTCTTCAAAAGCATCGGGGGTAGGGATAGGCTTTTTGAACTATTCAATATGCGCCGAAGTAATGAAATCCTTGGTTTTTATTGTGCACAAGGAGGCTTGGGTAGAGGGCGAAAGTCCTCTTGTGAGAGGAAAAGTGCTCAATGATGGAGTGCATTCCATGGGAAATCTGGGGTGGTTAGTTCCTCCAAGATATCTTCGTCGCAATGGAAAATGAGAGAAGACAGGGGATCCTAGGAGATGACAGGGAGAACCATCAGCGGTTAAGTGTTATTGTACTCAAGGGATGAGGATGTAAAAGGGATGTTGTGTGAAGGGTGTGAAGGCTTGCTTGTCATAAACCAGATGTCTCAATCCTGTGGATGGTATCTCATTCGTGAGGAGATTGATGAAGACATATAACGAATGTCAGTAATATGAGTAGCAATAGGGAGAGCCTGAGGGGGCTCAGGCAGGGATGTGTGGTGTACTGCAGCTAATGTTTGGTGGAATTGAGGTAGAGTTGGGAAATGATGAGTGTAATGGCCATATTCTAAGCAGATGGCACAAGAAAAATTGGTTCGTAACCCTTTCTTGCGTGTAGTTGAGGACTCCGTAGTAGCAGTTGAAGTACTTGGTGGAGTGCTAAGAAATGGGGTTTCTTTGGGGAGTTGTATAATATTGTGTAACTCGGGAAGAGTAGGAAATTTGTTAGTGGGGTGTAATTATATTTTGCATAGTGTGCAAGGATGTTGATCTCGGGGAGGGAGAGGAGATATGGTCTCATTCTTCCTTCATCTACCTCAAGTGGTTGTGGTGTTTCTTCCATTTTGGGGTGAGGGTGGTGTGGAAGGATCCTGTACTGGGATATGCATCGGTATTCACTTTGTATGAGGAGGGAGAGATGGTGATGGAACCATAGCGGGTGGATGGAGATACCATATAGGGATGGAAATAACCATGTTGGGAAGGGTGAGAGTAACAATTACCTGCAATGATTGGACTCTAGGTGGGGGAAGAAGAAGGGGATTTGGGTAATAGCTTGGGGGACTGTCTCCCAAATCAGGATTTTCCCCTAGAGGGNGGGACAAGTGGTTTGGTGGTGGTTTCAGGGAATTCCTGAGGTAGAAGTTTGTCGACTGGTGGAACTTCGATGTGGAGAGGAGCCTCAGTGAGAGGAGTATCACCTCCGATATCTATTTTGTTAGAGGAAACTACACACACTTGTGTTGAAATAAGTGATTTTAGGAGAGGTGGTGCTCCATGATAAGTCCCTAACAAGGATGGGTCCTTGAATATTCCAAGAACCATGTCTATGACTGAAAAATCATTCGAGCTAGTGAGGACAAGGGGGAGAATGTTATCAATGTTGGCATAATTATTAGGCTTGTAATGTGTAAGTTTGTTGATGGTGACGATGTTCCTGTTATGGGGGAACATCATCGTATGAAACACAAAAGAGGCTACAACCTTCATAGCATACATGTAGCTATGCCCAAACAAGATATTGTAATCAAGTGGGGTGTCGATAACTTCAATGTCAATCGGGATGGTTTTTCCCCCAAGTTATATGAGGAAATTTTGGAATATCCCTTCAGGGATGATGGTCGACCATCATAAGCTCTCAGGGAAATGGCAGATGGTACTATCTCAGGTGAGTTGATTTTCATCCATACAAATTTGGAAACGATGCATGTGGATGCACCTTCATTGATGATACACCAATGAACTGTGATGTTCCGGATATTATCTGGTATTTGAAAAGCTACTAGGGCGGGGAGGCATGGTTCTCCATTATCTAGATCAAAGGTGATGAGTTGAGTATCAACTGGGTCGACTACCCCCAAGGCAAAAAGAAAATATTTGCGCTGTGATGGACAGGTTTGGAGGACCTCCAACACAAACATGGTTGCAAGGGATTATGCTAAATCATCGACCAAACTGTAGTTATGGGCGACCCTAGAATGAGGGTTATGTACATTCTGTCATAAAGGTATGTAGGGTATACAGGGATTGGGTTCAATGTTAGGGCGTGGGATCATCAATGGTTGTCCAGAGGTATTGGGAGTTGTACATGAAGTGGTTAGGTTAGAGTTGGGAGGGACTCTGCATTAACGACTGTGTGTTTGTAGAAGAATGCCTTCCTCACTGGTATGGAGGATATTGCGATCGACTAGATTTCTGGTTTGATTGGGGCCTGGGTTTTGATATTTCCTCATTTGTGGTGGGGCAAAGTTTATCTCTTGTTTGGTATTCATCACACCTTGGTGTGGAATAACATTTTGCAAAATTACTGGAGGTGGTGATTGCAAATAATTTTGTGGGGTTTTCTAAGGGGTAGGTGGTGCTGGAGGGCGTTGTGTGTTCATGGATTCTTTCATCCATTTGTAATCACCAATTTGGGGGTAGTGGTGAGTACAATTTCCATACTCACCACATAGAGCACAAGGGAAGTTAGTTATGAGGTTGTTGTTACTCCCTTGTCGTGGATGATTGTTATTTTTTCCCCCTTGGGGGTTTTGGTTGCCTTGATTCTGATTTCCCCCAGCAGGACAATTTTGTTGGGGTTTATTTCCTTTGGTTCCCGTGTTGTTATTGTTTTATTTTTTTCCTTTCCTTTTGGAATTATTCAGTTGATGGGATGGATTTTCCATATTCAACTGTTTAAAATCATGAGTCTGTTGAATGGGAGAGAGTTGAACAAAATTAACACTGTGGTTGTCCTGGTGGAGGCACAACTTGTTGGGGGGGACCAAGAAATGGAAAATATGGATTGCTTTGTGGAGACGATCCATATGGTGTGTATGAAGTTTAAGTACTTCCACCATTGTTGGGGTTATACGCAGGGGTTGGGGGCGAACTCATACTTGGTTGAGAGATCAGGTGCATCATGGGTACAGATGGGGGTCCCCCCAGTGGCTGAGAGGGAACAAAAGGATATGATTATTTATGAGTGGGAGGAAGGTAATAAGATGTCCCTCCATATGGTCATGGATATTTATTTTCACCATAAGTAGGTTATGGGTGGCCGTAAGGGTTGAGATGTGTCATAAAACCAATCAACCCATCCGCAACATGAGAAAACCTAGGTTTGTCCTGGCCAAATGGTAGGGGTTTGGGTGCATCAGAAAGTATTGTGTACAAGTAACCTAACTGAGCATATATGAGGTAAAATTTATAGGCCTTTCTGATGGCCTCCTCTTCTGATTGAGGAAAAGTGGATGATACGTCCTTGGCAATCACAGGGACGTGTGATTTAAGAAACCAATCGAGACATTGTTCTTTGGTGGTTTATGCTTTACACAAACTACGTCGTCGCTACCACTCATGGATGTGGTCGATGATATGGATAGTAATGGTTTGTTTGAACTCATAGAGAAGTTCTAAACCAGTGTCATGACGAACTGGTAATTGGAAGAAGGACAAAAAGGCCTTGGCCAATGACTCAAAGGTCACATGGGACCCTAATTTTTCGTCCACATACCATTTGGTTGATGAACTAGTAAGAGTTCATTGAAATAACCTCAAGAGGATGAAATCATCCATGATTTTGTTTGAAGAGCACCATAAGTGGAGGGTCATAACATGGTTTGCGGGGTCTTCCCTTGGTTTTACATTAAACTTTGGAATGTCTGAGGGCAATTTCATAGGCATATTGGGACAAGTGGCATCATGTAAAATGGGATCATTCATGAGTTTGGTTAAATCAGGAATGTTGAGGGATGCCAAGTATGGAAAAGGGAGATTTGGTGGAGGATTAGTTCCAACCATCGTGTGTGTAGGTAATGGACCTATCCCTTGAGATGGATTTGGTGGGTGTGTACCTCTTCCTTGAGAAGAAGTTTGAATCTCACCTTCTTATGAAAGAGAACCAATAGATGGATTTCCTTGGGTATTTGACCCAAGCAAAGTGGAACCAAGTAAAGATAATCCCAAAATAGTAGCACTCACGGGGGTGTGATATGGTTGAGTCGGTGAGTTGCCAACACTAGGGACTCCTCCTAAAATAGGAGGGAGATTCTGCAAGCATCTAGAACGATGAGGATTCTGTGGTTCCACTATGGTTTTGACTTAGCAAAGTGAATGTGTGAAAATGGTGATAAGAGAAATAAATGAACAAGTGATTTTATATTTTTGACCTTCACAACATAGTATAACTCACAATTGCTTGTAATCAAATGAACATCATACATCAACTAAAAAATAAACAAGCATGTGGATAGGTGGATTTTTTCCATGTGGGGGAAACAAAAAATAAAATCTCTTGTCCTAAAATACTTATCGTCCTTACTCTCAATTTAGCATTGAGCCTTCCAATAGCACTCGACAGTGGGGTCTGAAGTCATCGAAAGAGGAACTAGTGAAGGTTGAAGTAGTCAGTTATATTGAGGGGTAGAGGGTGCATATCCCGAAAGAGATGGCGATATTTCCCAATAGCCACACAAAATCGGACCAGGGTGCAATTGTATCCCACAACTAATACTTGTGTAGATATCCTAAGTTGGGCCACTAAGTACCTCGGTCAAAGTGAAACATTTAGATTTTTTTCATAAGAAATGGGTCACGAGCTGGATGCCCTCACAAGAGTTGGGTGACTCAAGGAGGGATGCACATAACAACCAGACCTCAGCCTTCAACCCTTCATGGGAATCTCCCTACCTCATGGTATAGGAACACTTGACTTGGAGGATTTTGAAGGATCCCTATTCTAAACTTCTATTGTTTCAAAATGTGAGAATCCGATAACGGGGGGTTTTTTGGATGCCTACCCCTGAGATCCTACTTAGACTAAAAAATTATTTTAGCAACTCTTGTGGAGGAAAGTTTAGTGCATTTTTAAAAAAAATTTAGATGTGGTGGGCTGAGAGATTGGGGTTACAGACCAATCTCATTTGAATTAAATGAGTGTGGATAATTTCCAAAGAAGTAGTTGGATCTTTCAAAATTCCTTTGAAGTACTTGTGGGTACTTAAAAAGAAAGATTACTTCGACCTCCATTATTCTAATATAAATTATGTGTGTGAGGAGTGGCTTTGTGTGAAATAAAGTTAAAAGTGTGAAAAAGATTTTTAATAAGTTAGGTGTAATATTGCAGCATCTAGACTTCATGTGGTCCTTACAAATATTATTTACCTAGCTTACTATGTTTCTTTGGCACAACCTTGAGGAATATTTAAAGCCCTAAAGAACTAGCAATGTGGACATATGGGTCCTTACTTGATACTTTAAACTCCTTAAAATGTTGTCTATACTAAGAAATCTTTTGAAAACTATCCTAGGATTGTAGACATGTGGGCATGTATGGGCCTGCTACTTGATCTTTTAAACTTTCCTAAGTGTTTTATAAACTAAGAAATATTTTTAGAAACTATCCTAAGATTGAAAACATGTGGGCATGTATGGGCCCTTATAAAACTTTAAGATGCTTTCCAAAACTAAGAGGTACCCTAGGGGGGTTTTGTCCTCTCCTAATGATTTTTTAAGGGAGATGAAATTTCATTTCAACCACCTTTTATGATTCTCGATATCACACTAGGGTGAGGGATAAGAGCATACTTGAGGGTTACAATTGATTTCTACTCCCAAATTAGTTAAGTGTGTTTGGAAAAGAAATAACTTTAACTCAAAATTTTACATGCCAAATGAGCCATCCATGTGGCAACAAAGAAAAGAGAAGAATTATGATTCTTTTTACCCCTATGTTCTTATGTTAGCTAACCTTCCTTGTGAGAAATCACTCTAAATGAAGTGTGATTTCTTTACAAAGTGCATGAAATTACAATCTGAAGGCAATGTGACCTCAAACCACTCATAAAAACCATTACAATTTAAAAAAAATGAACTTATGCACAGGTTGTAGTTCTGACAGGTGCATAGAGGGTGCATAATGCACAAAGTAATGAAGGATATCACGCGCATAGTGCGCAATGTGCACATCTGTGTTCCTTGAAATCCGTGCACTTCATTTCAAGCATCAGGAAAGAAATTTCCAAGTGAAACTCTCTTCCCTTGGCTCTGTATTTTGACTTTAAAAGGCTAGAATAGGCCGGTTTTGGTACCTGCATATCAAAACAATTAGAAATAAGTGCTCTCAAGACTTAAATAGGGAGGAATTTGATATCGATCCCCAGTATGATTGCCAATCTATTGTGTTGGTTTTGTCACATGGGTGAGAAAAAACACAACAGTTGCATGCTTAGTTAAGTCAACTAAACAAGAAAGAGGTTTGTGAGTTGATTAGATAACCAAATACACATGAAACAAGGAAATAAAAACTGAAAAAAAATAAGAAATAAATCTTAGAGAAGCTTTCAAGAACTAGAACCATGAAAAGAAAAAAATGACCATCATATAGCTACCAATGGATCAATTGATGCAGGAGCATCACCAACATCAAGCAAGCCAGCGCGGAAGCGAAGGACAGCTGGAAAAGCGTCTAGCACAAATTTTGAAATCACCTTGAAACTGATGCGCAATCTTAATTGAAGCCATTAAGAAGAAGTGCACTTGTATACTGTAAATGGACCTTGAGCGATTTGCTCTCGTCCTTAGTAGGTAGAAGGCATTTAAAGTAGTTAATGCAAGTAGGTAGAATTGAATGTGTAGATTAGAGAGTTTTAGAGTGCAAGAGGGAAATGGGATATAGACACCCTCATTGTGTATTGTATGATAGTGTATGAGCATATAAGAAGCAACATTGTTGAGAAGAGCATGCAGAGAGTTGTGTAAGAACACCCATGTACAAATATTTGGATTAATAGAAAGAGGTTGATTCAAATTCATGGTTTCGTGTTTGTTCTCTGTGTATTGATGCTGAATGATATACTCATGAATGTTTGCTTCCTGTTATACATTTTCTTTATATGTTGTGTATATGATTTCATGTTTTGAGTTTGAAGTCTGAAAGGGAAGTAGGAATGAGTTTCAATTGTTTCTCTATCTAAACAAGGGTTCCTGCAAGGAGTGCAGTTGAAGTGTCCACAAGGAGTGCGTTGACAAAAGGTTCAGATAGGGTAGCTTTTGTTCTCATTCATTCCGAAGTGCAGACAGGTACAAGAGCCATGCAAGGAGTGCGCAGGCCGAGTAAAGTCTCAGGGTTGTGGACCCGAATGAAGCGTTGAGAGACTACTGTTGCAGGTGTGCGCAGGGTCGAAGGAAGTTCAACACTTGGAAGTGTCTGAAGGTTGTCGCAAGGAGTGTGCGCAAGAGTCTTCTCTAAGACTCGGAGTTATAAGGAAGATCATGAGGGATAAAGCCTTATAATTGCTGAAAGGGTTGCATAGAAGTAATACCTAGAGGAATTAGGAAGGCGTTCTAAGTTTGCATGCAAGTGGACAAGTTTTCATGGAGGAATACTTGGTTCATTTTGCAGAAATCATCAGAGGGAAGAGACGAACAGTCAAATTTCTTTGAGGAGGATTCACGAATTTCCGTGAGCCATCAGATCTCACAGAGAAGCAGGGGAGATATGATGAAGTATTCCCTAAAGGTTCAAAACTCAAGAGAGGCAAGACCGTAGATCCAAGCCACAAGGGCCATTGGATTTACACGTGGTTGGTCATATCGGGGTTTCGTGGTTGGAAGTCCCGTAAGCATTGCAACAGGAATCGTGATATCATGAAACGTGATATCCCAAAAGTCAAGAGGATTTGTGTGGGCCACGAGAGAGTCAGAGGAGTGGACAGGTGGCACACCATTTCAGAGTTTCGTGGGGTGAAGTCTGGAACTCATTACATCAGGATTCGTGATACCACGAAGTCTGAAGTCCTAACAGGGTTGAGGTAGCATTGAAAAGTCAAACTCGCGCGTGTATCAGAGTTTCGGCATATCGAGATTTGAGATTTAAGGAGACAAGTTTCTCGAACATCGCGATCGCCAAATTCGTGATAGGGAAAGTCCCGAAAAGGAAAAGGAAAGGTCAACGTTGACTATTTTGGGTTTCAGGGATTTGAGAGACCAATGCCCGACCTCTGGATTCGCGAAGTCACGAAGTCCGATCTCCCAAGTGTAAAGAGGGGATCCCGTGACTGTTGTTGTGGGTGCAGATTTCCCGATAGGGAAATAGAAGAGAGTTTAGAGTTCTTCGGGCCGTGGTAAAGGAAAGATCCTATGTTGATGTGGACCTTCCGACCTGCAGGTTGAGGGCGTCGACATCATTTGTGGTATTAGAGCACAGAGAGGTTCTTTTCTTTCTGTAGCAGAGAAAGATAATTCACCATGCCGCGAAGGAGAAGGGACAGGAAGACACCCGATCCACCAAAGGATAGGGAAATGTCGAGAAGAAGAGGCAGGCAAATGACAGATCCAGCCATGGAGAGAGATATGCGTAATCTACGATCTAGACTTGAAGACATGGAGACAACACAAAGACGCACAGTCAGTGCAGGGGATCTCAGTGATTCCGAAAGTGAGATTGAGGCTAAACATGAAGAAGAAGTTGTAGCTGAATATGCATCAAACGAACGTTTGATCAGAGCTATTGCAAGGATGGGTGCAAGAGAAAAGATGGACATTCCAGTCTATGAGGGAAACTTGGATGCAGAGGAGCTTATAGACTGGATTAGATCTCTAGACACATACTTTGACTATGAAGATGTTGAAGAACACAAGAAAGTCAAGCATGCTGTCACTAGATTGAAAGGACATGCAGCATTGTGGTCGGATGAAATACAAGATGACAGACGCTGCAAGGGAAAGCTGAAGATCAAAAGCTAGGATAGAATGATCGTGAAGATGAAGGTGAAATTCATCCCCAGAGATTATCAGATTACTCTATTCAGGAGAATGCAGAACCTGAGATAGAAGCTGATGACAGTAAAAGAATACACTGAGGAATTCTATAAACTGAACATCAAGGCAGGTCATCAGGAGAGCAATGATGAAAAAGTTGCCAGATATATGAATGGCCTGAGATATGATATCCATGATGAGATGAGCATGGTAACCATCCGAATGGTGGAAGATGCTTATCAGATGGCTCTGAAAGCTGAGGAAAAGCTGAGTCGAAAGCAGAGTCAGAGAGGCCAAGGCATAAGTCAACCCAAAGGAAAATCAGTTGCCCAGGATAAATATCAGAATCCCAAGGAAGACTGGAAGAAACCTCAGACTCGAACTGAGAGAGGTGGAACCTCACAGAGAGGGCAACATACTGATCAGAGAGGAGATTATGCGTATAACAACACTTTTCCTCATACTAGAGGTAGAAGAAGAGGAAGAGGTGGAGTAGTAACATGATTCACATGTGGAAATAATGGGCACAAGTCTTACAAGTGTCCAGACAAAAAGAAGGAGAGTGGAGAATCTCACATCACCGAAGCACAGAGGTGGGACGTTGAGGCAGAAGATGCTGAAGGTGGAAGATCGCTAATGATGCGAAAAGTCCTTTTGACACCAGAGAAGGAAGTGGAGAGTTCAGTCCAAAGGACCAAACTTTTCTGGACTGCTTGCAAGACCAAGGACAGGGTATGCAAGGTCATTTTAGACAGTGGTAGCACAGATAATCTTGTTTCTACGGAGATGGTAGAAAATATGGAGCTGGAGATGACTGATCATCCAAGCCCATACATAGTTTCGTGGCTACAAAAAGGACATCAGGTAACTATCACTAAACAATGTTTAGTTGAATTTAAGATAGGAGGATATAATGATAAGATATTATGTGATGTAATTCCTATGGATGTTTGTCATCTATTGCTGGGTAGACCATGGAAATATGACAGAAATGTGATTAATGATGGGAGAATGAACACATACACCCTAGAGAAGAATGGGAGGACTCACATGTTGCTTCCAATCAAAGATAAGGAGGTGAAGCTGGAAGTAAGAAACACTGTACTTTTCATGAGTGGGAAGGAACTTCTTACATAGGTTAAGAAGAAGGAGGATCCACAGTTCATTATGGTCAGGAAACCGAGAATTGTTTTGACCAGCACAAGAGTGGATGATTTACCAGAAGAG
Organism: Picea sitchensis; assembly: GCA_010110895.2. NCBI lineage: Eukaryota > Viridiplantae > Streptophyta > Pinopsida > Pinales > Pinaceae > Picea > Picea sitchensis. The sequence goes on from SNQJ01S0034563.1 coordinate 123,695, forward strand.
ATTCAGGAACTACTGGAAGAGTTCGCTGATATTGTAGTGGACGAATTACCTCGTTCGTTGCCACTGATTAGAAGTGTGATTCAACATATCAATCTCATACCAGGAGCCAGTTTGCCAAACAAATTCACGTACAGGTTGATGCCGCAAGAGAATAAGAGGTTAAAAGGCAAGTCCATGATTTGTTGGACAAAGGTTTGGTCAGAGAAAGCTTGAGTCCATGTGTTGTTCCAACATTACTCAGTCTAAAGAAAGACGGAGGCTGGAGGATGTGTACTGACTCGAGGGTGATTAACAAGATAACCATCAGGTACAGATTTCCATTTCCAAGGATGGATGATCTGATGGATTTCTTAAGTGGAGAAAAGTATTTTTCAAAGATTGATTTGAAAAGTGGTTATCACCAGATCTGCATGAGAGAAGGTGACGAATGGAAGACAACATTCAAAACCAATGAAGGGTTGTATGAATGGCTTGTTATGCTGTTTGGCTTAACAAATGTGCCAAGTACCTTCATGATATTGATGAACGAAGTCCTAAAGGAGTTCATCGGAAAGTTTGTCATTGTGTATTTGGATGACATACTGGTTTACAGTAAAACAGTGGCAGATCATCTGAATCATTTGGCTATAGTAATGCAGAGATTACAGCAGGAGAAGCTATTGATAAATATGAAGAAATCCTCATTCATGAAGACAAAGCTCATTTACTTGGGGTTTGTTATTTCAGAAAATGAGTTGAGGATGGATCCAGATAAGGTGGAGGTAATTAAAAATTGGCCATCACCGAGGAATATCTTTGAGGTGAGAAGTTTTCATGGATTGGCTAGTTTCTACCGAAAGTTCATCAGGAATTTTAGTGGAATTAGTGCAGCGATTATGGACACAGTGAAGAAAAAACAAAAGTATTTTCACTGGACAGAAGAGGCTGAGAAGAGTTTTAATATGTTGAAGAGGAAGATCACTGAACTACCAGTTCTGGTGTTGTCATATTTCCAGAAGACATTTAAAGTGAAATGCGATGCAAGTGGATTTGCAATCGGGGCAGTCTTGAGTCAGGAAGAAAGGACGATAACGTACTTCAGCGAGAAGCTGAATGAAGTGAAAGTGAAATACTCCACTTATGATAAGGAGTTTTATGCTATCATCCAGACATTGAAGAAATGGAGACATTACTTGATCCCGAAGGCGTTTGTCTTATACAGTGACAATCATGCATTGCAGTTTGTGATTCAACAGGAGAAGTTGAATCAGAAACATGTAAAATGGGTTGAGTATATGCAGAATTTCACTTTTGTGATAAAACATGTTTCTGGTACTGCTAACAAAGTGGTTGATGCTTTGAGCAGGAAGTGTTTGCTATTGCAGGAGTTCAAGGTCAAAACGTTGGGTTTTGATGATCTCAGGGACATGTACGCAGATGATCCAGATTTTAAGGAGGCGTATGAAGCAACTGAGAATCCAATTCTCCGGGATAGAAGCCAATGGATAGAATACATGATCCAGGGAGGATTACTGTTCAAGGGTAATCAACTTTGTATTCCAAAATGCTCCACGAGGGAGAATCTGTTGAAGGAGAAACATAGTGGAGGATTGGCAGGGCACTTTGGTCATGACAAGACGTTCGCAAAGTTGAATGAGTCATATTTTTGGCCGGGAATGCGAGCAGACGTCAAGAGATTCATGGAAAGATGCAGAATTTGCTAGCATTCAAAGGGAAGAAGAAAGAATGCAGGGTTTTATCAACCATTTCCCATACCAGAAAGGTCGTGGGATGCAATTAGCATGGATTTTGTATTGGGGTTGCCAAGAACACAAAGAGTATTTGATTCAATCTTTGTGGTGGTGGATAGATTTTCCAAAATGGAACACTTCATTCCATGTCAGAAGATTAGTGATGCAACTCACATTGTGAATCTGTTTTTCAGGGAGGTCATTCGACTTCATGGTTTTCCAAGGAGTATAGTTTTGGATCGGGATACAAAGTTCATAGGGCACTTTTGGAGGACCTTCTGGAAGAAGTTGGGAACTAACTTGTCTTTTAGTTCAACTTATCATCCTCAGATAGATGGACAAACAAAAGTAGTAAACAGAAGTCTGGGAGACTTGTTGAGAAGCTTGGTGATAGAGCACCACAGCCAGTGGGACAACATATTACCACAGGCAGAGTTTGCTTATAATGACTCAGTTAACAGAAGCACAGGGAAAAGTCCATTTCAGATTGTCTATGGCATGCAGCCGAGGGGAATTTCTGAATTGAGAGATTCAGAACAGACTGCAACTAGGAGCGCTAGTGCAGAAGATTTCGCAGAGGAAATGAAAGAACTTCACAGCCAGATGAAGGCGCGATTGCAAAATTCAAGCCAAGAATATAAACGTAGAGTAGATAAGCACAGGAGACAACTTCAGTTTGAGGTTGGTGATTTGATTCTGGCACATTTATGGAAAGAAAGGTTCCCGAGGGGAACATATAATAAGCTGAAAATGAAGAAAATCGGGCCATGTAAGATCTTGAAGAAATTTGGGGAAAATGCTTATGAGATTGAATTACCCGATGGGATCGGAATTTCTCTGATATTCAATATCTCAGATTTGTACCCATATAAAACTGAGCAAACAAGGACAAGAAATGAGCAGCCAGAGGTGCAGTGGACAAAGCAGATGCCAGTTGCAAGTAAGTCGCAGATGGAGCGCATACTGGATAAAAGAGTGAGCAAGAGGACCAGGTGAAAGAAATACTTTGAGTATCTGGTCAAATGGAAGAACCATCCAGTTGAAGATGCTAGTTGGGAGAGAAAAGTGGAGATCCAAAAGCATGGACAGACCATGTGCAAGGTCATGGACAGGAGCCCATGAAAATTTTCAAGCGAGGGAGTATGATGCAGGAGCATCGCCAACATCAAGCAAGCCAACGCGGAAGCGAAGAACAACTGGAAAAGCATCCAGCACAAATTTTGAAATCACCTTGAAACTGATGCGCAATCTTAAATGAATCCATTAAGAAGAAGCACACTTGTATAATGTAAACGGACCTTGAGCGATTTTCTCTCGTCCTTAGTAGGTAGAAGACATTTAAAGTAGTTAATGCAAGTAGGTAGAATTGAATGTGTAGATTAGACAGTTTTACAACGCAAGAGGGAAACGAGATATAGACACCCTCATTGTGTATTGTATGATAGTATATGAGCATAGAAGAAGCAGCATTGTTGAGAAGAGCATGCAAAGAGCTATGTAAGAACACCCATGTACATATATTTGGATTAATATAAAGAGGTTGATTCAAATTCATGGTTTCGTGTTTGTTCTCTGTGTATTGATGCTGAATGATATGCTCATGAATATTTGCTTCCTTTTATACATTTTCTTTATATGTTGTGTATATGATTTCATGTTTTGAGTTTGAAGTCTGAAAGGGAAGTAGGAATGAGTTTCAATTGTTTCTCTATATAAACAAGGGTTCTAGCAAGGAGTGCAGTTGAAGTGTCCGCAAGGAGTGCATTGACAAAAGGTTCAGATAGGGTAACCTTTGTTCTCATTCATTCCGAAGTGCAGACAGGCATAGGAGTCATGCAAGGAGTGCACAAGCCGAGTAAAGTATTAGGGTTGTGGACCCGAGTGAAGTGTTGAGAGACTGTTGTTGCAGGTGTGCGCAGGGTCGAAGGAAGTTCAACACTTGAATGTGTCTAAAGGTTTCCGTAAGGAGTTCGCGCAAGAGTCTTCTCTAAGACTCGGAGTTATAAGGAAGCTCAGGAGGGATAAAGCCTTATAATCGCTGAAAGGGTTTCATAGAAGTAATACCTGGAGGAACTAGGAAGGCGTCGTAAGTTTGCGTGCAGGTGGACAAGTTTTCAAGGAGGAATACTTGGTTCATTTTGTAGAAATAATCAGAGGGAAGAGACGGATGGTCAATGTTCTCTGAGGAGGATTCGTGAATTTCCATGAGTCGTCAGATCTCACAGAGAAGCAGGGGAGATACGGTGAAGTATTACCTAAAGGTTCAAAGCTCACGAGAGGTAGGACCATAGATCCAAGCCACAGGGGCCGTTGGATTTACACGTGGTTGGTCATATCAGGGTTTCGTGCTTGGAAGTCTCGTAAGCATTACAACAGGAATCGCGATATCACGAAACGCGATATCCTGAAAGTCAAGAGGATTTGTGTGGGCCACAGAAGAATTAGAGGAGTGGATAGGTGGCACACCATTTCAGAGTTTCATGGGGTGAAGTCCCAAACTAATTACATCAGGATTCGCGATACCTCGAAGTCCGAAGTCTTGACAGGGTTGAGGTAGCGTTGAAAATTCAAACTCGCGCGTGTATTGGAGTTTCGGCATATCGAGATTCAGGAGTTAAGGAGACAAGTTTCTCGAACATCGCGATCGCCGAATTCACGATAGGGAAAGTCCCTAAAGGGAAAAGGAAAGGTCAGTGTTGGCTATTTCGGGTTTCGGGGATTTGAGAGACCAACGCCCAACTTCTGGATTCGCAAAGTCGTGAAGTCTGATCTCCCAAGTGTAAAGAGGGGATCCCATGAGAGTTGTTGTGGGTGCAGATTTCCCGATAGGGAAATAGAAGAGTGTTTAGATTTCTTCGGGCCATGGTAAAGGAAAGATCCTGTGTTGACGTGGACCTTTCGACCTACGGGTTGAGGGCGTCGACATCATCAATACATTGATAGACTATCACCGTAAAGAAAGGCATGGACTTATGAATCCCCTCTTCCTACTTGGGAGGGCTCTTGAGTTCCCTAATAAAGAGATATTCTCTTCATGTGATGGCAAGTGAAAATGGTGAAGAAATACAATGCCAATCCTCTCAAGAGGTGAGTAGGATGGCCCTTGCTATAGTGCTTGAATGATTCAAAGAGAAAAGAGGATTCTCTAAGAAGAATTATTGCAACATAACAATACCTTGAAGTTTTTATTTTTATAGCACAACCATGGCACATATTTATAGTGTCCATTCACGGAAATATACAACTAGTTCATAATGTGAACAAGGGGCCTTTTAGGGCACTTCCTATCCCTTGACCAACTGCCAAGCTAGATTTTTCTCAGATCTGAGTGTCAAATCATGTTGGGGGTCGGACTAGAAGTGGTTGAGAGGCCGACAAGATTCATAAATGCACCATTCATGAGGAGTGTGTGGATTTTATCGTAGACATTCGTGCATCTTGCACACAATGCACACAGTTAAGGGTTGTGTTATCCTATGCATTTTGTGCGCTATGTACGTGCTCCCTTTAGTGAATTTGCGCGCTTTAATTTTTGAACCAAATGTATAGTTTTTTTTCTTTTTGATGGATTTTGGTGCTTTAGGTGTACTAATTGCTATCAGCATTGATGTATTTCTTCAACCAATGTGTGAAATGTTGCAGATGATTTTTCAGTGATAACAACTAGTATGCATGCACCCTTGCACTAACTCTATAATTGTAAACATGGAATTTTATGGTGGAATTAAACCTTCTGTGATCCTTCTGGATAAACACTCAATTTGTTCAGCTCTCCCCTCTCCACTGCAGTACTCTCCATTGTTGTGTATTGAACCCTATGTATTTGAAATCATCGTGGAATGTGACCTACCCAAAATTTAGTAAAAGCATTGTACGTGCTATTGTTTTTTGTCACGGGTTTAATTTATTATTTGTTATGAGAAAGTGGAAGGAATGTTGAACCCACTTATTCATTTGGTAATACATTATGTCACAAGGAAAAATATGGGGTCGATGGCAATGTTTCAAAAATATTGATAAGATATGACTTGCTATGTTTTTTTTTCATATGCGAAGAGAACCTATGTATGAATTATGTATGCTTGAGTGAAGTTTTACGAACCAAAATGCAATAAAAATGGGAATTGTGGTTAATTGTGGTTTCAGTCAAAATTTTATCATACACAAGGATCCCTTTGGATACTTTTTGGGACCTTGTAGGTTTAAACAATACTAGTGTTGATATTGTAGGCTACAACCTGTCCACTCCTAGACTGTTTGGTGTGATGGTTATGATTATTAATATGTTGTTCACTCCTTGACTTTATTGTGCACAAGCAATGATATTAATGTTAAATAATTCTTTGGCACTAAAATATAAATTGGTTACTATGCAATGAAACTTCTAAGAAAAATGAGCAGCCTCGAAAAGAAATACCAGTTCTGGGTTGTTTTCTTTGGGAAATAGAGTGTTGTTCAATTTTGAAACAGTAAGAGGTGGTGATTGTTAATTGATGGTGAGTATGGCATTGTTTGATATATTATTAGAAAAATATATGTGGGAATCCCTTCCATTCTACCATTTTTCGCAAAGTACAACCCCCTCATTATCCCAAATGCATTTGTCCACTCCCTGTTCTGTGATATTTATTTTCAAGAGAAATCTGTATGGAAATGAAGAAAAAATGATGTGGCGGCAATTGATGACTGGTGTTATGGGATATGTTTAAATACACAATATTTTTTTATTTTATTGATTGCTCGAACAATATTCATAAATCCTCCCCCCTCCATGTTATCACTTTACACTAAATACAAGCCCTTCATACCCCCATTGACTCTATCAATTCCTTGTTCGTGTGGCAATTAGTAAATGGAATTTTTATGGATGGATTGCATGCGTCATGTAGTAAATTATAGAGCCAAATATTGATTTATTTAAGTGGAGTTTCATGTATGGGTTTTTAAGAACTTCATGATTGACTAATTATTGTTACATGATGAGTTTTTCTAGCCGGGGTAGTATTGGTCGAAATACTAGAGGCAGGGCTAACTGGCATCGAGGCCATATGAGGCCTTGATTTTCTATTCACTTTGATGTTGATCCGCAAGATTTGAACTAGTTGTTTCAAGATGGTTTCTTTATTTTCGTTGTCCATGGGATATTTCATCCTTGACCTGAAAGGCCCCATTTTCAACAGCCTCTAAATTTTTTTGACATTCCTATTCCCCCACATGTGTCGATGCATCCCAAACCTTCCACAAATTATGGTTGGAAATAAATTGTCAATCAGCCTCCTTCTCACCGCCATGGTTGGCCCATTGTCTCATTGACATTACCTCCACCACCACCTCCAATTAATCCTAATGCACAAATTTCCCAAGTTGTTTCCCCGGTGCATTTTTCACATGCCAGCAAGAGACTGAAAACTGACGTCCCACAACCTGTTCTAGATAAAGGAAAAAAAATGAATTCTCCCTCGATTCCATCCACAAAGTCTTATAAATATGTGTCTTTATGTCTCCACCTAAAATATGTCTGCTCCCATGTGATCAATGCAATACAGCCCCAAGGGTCTAACCAACCAATGACTACCCTAGAAAATTCAAGAGGAGACAACAGTGAGAAGAGGTAATATGCCCCACAAAAAAAATATGTATTTTAAATGTTTTTTTAATGATATTCAGTGATGAAGACAATGTTTAATGATTTTCAACATATTTTGGAAAATAAGCTTTATTTTGGATATTTTTTGTGGATAATATGGATATAGTTTTTTGGGATGTGGTCTTAATTATAGTTGATATTTGATATTTAGTTTAAATGATATCCATGGGAGCTATAGGGGTGTTATATGATCCAAATGATTATTTTTGTACTCTATATTTGATGATTGGAAAAAAGAGAATGATGGGAGTCACAAGGGGTCCCACTTATTTAGTTATTATTAATTAAGACCCTTATTTGTATATTATTATTTATTTCTCCTAACTGATTAGTTAAGTTATTTTGAATTAACTAAAGAAAGCAGTTGAACTACTTCAACTTATTGGGAAATAATAAAGGCTCAAGAAGATAAAGAGACAATGGGAGAATAGAAGGGGAACTACAACAATGAGGTTTTCTCTCTAGTTAGTGAGATAGCTTTAGTTTTCATTTATTTATGAGTTTACTTGAAAGCCTAATCCTCTTAATGACAACAAGGTATTATTGAATGCAACAGGATTCAAAACTGAATTATTCATTTCAACATATTGTTTTAAAGGTGTTTGATTTATCCTTGATAGTCTGTGTATTCTTGTTTGTTATGAATTAATTTTCATCGTTGATAAAGAATATATTGCAGAGTCAAGTGGTAGAATTTTTTGGTAAGCTGATCCAGATCATTAGTTTCAGTTTTATTTCACTTTCATGGTATTTTTGTATGGTTTCCATCAGAGACTTCTAAATCTGACTTTGGTCCATACCCTCGCAAGGGTTTGTAAAAGAGAAATACAGTTTTGTATCTCAAAATGAAATAAAATCAGATTATTGTTCTGTCTCATACATGTGTTTTAATGACTTGGTTCTTCCTTTATCTTTTGTCTCCATGTTTACTTCAATGTAAAATCTGTATACATTCACCTAGCTTTGTTTAAATTTTTATTTTTACATTGTTACAAATATAAATCATAAAATCAGCCTTGTGTTGAGGAAAAGATATGAAATAACCTTACTCAAGAATTTTTGGATCTTAATTGGCTAAATAAAGATAGACGAGAATATCACCCTATGTTTATAGCCATCAAAAATTGTTTCCTAATCCACAAGTATTGGTTACAAGGGCTTAGGTTGATTTTTTTATAAATGAAAGATTGTTGAAAAAGTTCAATGTTTATGTAATTTTCTGAATATAACAGATGCACAAATAAATGTAGAGACAGAAGTAAAAATACCAAGTAAATAATCAACACAGATGAGACATAAAGAAATCACTTATTTCATTCCTATTTATCGAAGAATCGTTCTCTTTACAAAATTCCCTAAGGAAGTTTGGACCAAAGTAAAACTTAGATGTCCCTGATGAAAACCACACAAAAGGACTTCTGACAGAAAGTAAAAAACTGAACTTTAAAAGATGGATCAACTTGCCACAGATTGCTGCCCACTCGACTCTGCACAATATTTTTTATCAGTCATGAAATTTAATTCACAAACCAACAAGTCTACACAAACTATCAAAGATAGATCAACACCTCTGAAAATAAAGTGTCTAAATGATGTAATTCAGCCTTGAATCTTTATGTCTATAATAGGACCCTGCTATCATAAAAGAGAATTAGGCTTTCAATGAATTAAAGGTTGAATTAAAACTTAATTATCTCAATAAAACTCAAGAGCATACCTTAGTATGTTTTCTCCTTCTATTCTCCTCTTGTTCCTCCTCTTTTTTCCTTTAAGCAATCAGAATTAGTTGAAGTAGTTAAATTACCTCTTTAATTAAGTTAACTAAAACTCAACCAATTTTTTGGTTTAGGGGAAAAATTAATAAAATAATAATAAGGTTCTTTAATAAATAATAACTAGTAAGTGGGACCCCTTGTGACTCCCTTTAGTTTCTTTAACAATCATAAACACAAATAGTTAATCAATCAAACACATCCAGTTAATCAATCAAACACATCCCTCCTTGTGGCTCTCGTCATCACTCTCATAATTTGAAAATTAATGTCAATGATATTTGAAACCATATCCAAAAAATATAGTATCCAACATATCCAAAAAATAGTGTGTTGTCCCAAAACTTCAAAAGTCAATTGTTCTCGACAATAAATAAATAAAAACACTCAAAAACCATATTTTCTACTCTAGGAGGCAATTTTCCCCTTGTTGTTGTTGTCTCCCTTTGATTTCTCTAAATTTGCCTTAGGTTGTGTGGAGCCTTTAGGCCTAATCTCATTGATAACATGAGAGCAATCTTCTCTCAAATGCATGCGAGATGAAACATATTTGGAAGTCATTTGAGGGAGAGGGGGGGTAGCAACAATTTTTCCTTTATCAAGTGCATGGTGGGATTCGATTTTTAACCTCTTTCTTGCATAGGAATACTGTATTGGTGAGTGTGCATGGGAAGATTGGAAAATGTGGTTAACCGGTGGAGGAGGAGAAGGTAGAGAAAAATGGCCATGGCTACCTCTGCTGAAAAAGATCATTCATGTATGCATTAATTATTAGCAATTAGTTTCTTCAACAAACCATACATGAGATCTATTTAAATATGAAACAAAGTTTGGCTCAACAACACATCAAACTCATGCAATCCAATCCATAAAATCATTTAATAAGTTCCAATGACCAGGGGGTGAAGAAGAGTTTTGGGATATATGAGGGATTGTATTAAGTGAAAAGTGGTAAAATGAAGGGGGGTAGATCATGATTACTACTCAAAAAATCATCAAACAATCAATTGTAACTCATCCCCGTGCCATCCTTCAACTGCTATAATACAGTGTTTTCATTTAACTATAATTTAATTTTAAGAATATGGAGTGACTAGTGAATCTAGGAAGGTGAGGGGACTTGTAATGTGTGGAAAAGTGAGAGAATGGTAGGGAAATAATGAATATTGTTCATAAAACAAATCAAGTAATAAATAAACATAACTCTGTACTCAATAAAAAAAATACCAACACCAATTCAATAATTATTGTGTATCAAAACTGTTCATTGTTCAACATTCAAATTCTTCAAAACTTCTCAATTAGAACAGTCTGCAATCATACTCATAATCGAAACGAATTTCAACAGTCCTGTTAAGAGAATTATTGGTCTCTAATTTATTTCCTTTCCTTTTAAGAATCGAAATAAAACACACTGCAAAATTGATCCACCTCTATTCATAATACATCACTATAAAAATATCATACATCGTCCATCAATTCACAATCGGCCAATTAAAACATATGCATAGGTACCTTTCCAATTTGAACAGATTTCTATATACATGCCCGATTTCATACATTCTTCAACATATCAACCAATAAGTTCTTGTAACGAAACCACAGTCAACATAAACCCAAGATTTATCACTACCAATGCAACCATTCATGATATGCATGATGATTCCATAATAGATGCACAACAAACATAACGAAATACACACAGTTACCAATTCCATAATTTTCTATAACCCTGATCGGGCCTAGTGAAACACACATGAGTCTCCAATTTGCAATCAACACCCTATTGTAGAACACAATGATTCAAAGTATAAAGAAAAAGAGGTAGCCTTTTGACTGCATATTATTACTCATTCCCAATCACAACTTTTCAACCGATTTTATCATAGGAAGATGAGATAGGGACTTAAAAAACATTCCATAACCACTCCACCTGATAACCAATATTTGACAACCAAAAATATGCCCGCCAGGTTGGGGATTTTAAAATCGGGCTCTGTCACAACAAAAACAAAGAGGCAATCAAGAGTTTGCTCAGTCATCAATAGCACCGAGAACTGGAGGTCCTCAGAGGCATATCAACCAAAGGAAAAGACCCTTCGATACAAGAATATTAGAAAAGACATGGTTCCTTATAACTCTCGATTTGAGCAATGGCACAACATTTAGCCACGGAGGAAACAACGGCGGGTAGCGTAAAAAAATGATGGACATAGTGCATTTTGTGTTTGCAGAGGAGAAGAGAGTTTCCATTGGACAGTGATAGTTACCCAGAACACATAGAGGTATAACCTATGTTTATTTTCTTAAGAGCCTAATCATTTGACAACAATGCCATTGAGGATGCAAAACCCGAGTAATTACACAGTCATTCCAGAGAGAAAAACCATGCATTTACACAGTTGCAATTCTCAGAAAAACACAAACCCAAGCATTATTGAGCCATTGTTCATTCATACACAGAGTGTAATTCATGGATGGGGTGAAAAATAACCATACTTGTAACCGAGAGCTTAAAAGGGCGAGTTGGCCGAGCATTTTGTTCCCAAGCCTGAAATGCGGAGCTTAACCACCAACAGACCAAAATGCAACAAGAAACATACTAGGGTGACGACCTAATGGGGGGAGTATGGAGTGACATTCATTTACTGCATGTTTCTTCCATCTCCTCTTCTATTCAATTCCGAAGTACAAGACAACCAACACTCACCATATCATTTAAACCATGTAATCAATTTCCAAACCATTGAAAAGTGTGATGATTATTCCTTTCCCAATGCGCCACCCAAAACATTCACGTTAACATTTTCAAAGTCCTCATGTCATACCAGATGCATTGCCATATCATATGCTCCCAAAAATAACTCAAATGAAAATCGCATAGCCACTAACCACCATATAATAGTTAGGACTAACACTAACATGTTTTACATTTCCATTTGCACATAACCTTTAACATAGCTTAAGCATAGGCCCTTTATTTTAGGATTGTTCCCATAAGTTTCTTCTCTCTGTTTTGGTTATGTCATCACTAACATATTTCTTGTGTATGTGTATCCAGGTAATAAATCATGGTGACATGATTAAACATATAAACTGTAAATATATGCCAATCGTAACATAAAAATAAGTATTTAAATAACAGAACATCCCATAAAATGCATCATCCATCTGTCACTATGTCAAAATGAAACCAAGAATGCATTATCAACCATATAGGACCATGTAAGTAGCATCAAAGCAACAACAAAAGATGTGTGATATGACTATCTCTGAGCCTCCAGAATACAAGGGGATCCCACTGTTATAACCCTAATTTGCACCATACATGCTTACTTGGCATCATGCCATCTCAGATCCCTTCTTCGCTAAAGCACTGCTGAAAAACTCTTTAAAAAACATCTTTTATAAGGGCCCATGTTCCCTACTCCATTATTTCACGCGTGTACACGCTAGTTGACCTAAAACAGCCCGCGTGGACCGACAAAAGCATGAAAAAAGGAAAGTTGCCAACGGAACACACAAATTTGTGTGAGTTAACTGAAACTCCTGGCCATGCATGGCTGAGGGTTCATCCAAATACCTAGCTCCTTATAGACTATAAAAGAAGGGTTAGGGGTCCCATTTGGAA
>SNQJ01S0034563.1:144560-160424 GCA_010110895.2 Picea sitchensis
TTCAGGTTTGATCAGGAAATGTAGTTTCCTTGGTTTCCTATCTTATTTTCAGGCATAAGCAATAGCCTCAAATTTTACTTGGAGGATCACTCTAGGATGAAAATAAGGGAAGTTGGCATCTTCTTGATTGAATTGAGGTAGTTATGAGGGAGAAATCATTTTTCTTGGTTGTTGTATTTATGAATATAGATATGCACATATAAGTTTCTATTGTTGTGGCTACCTCAATGACAACTTCATTGTTGTTGGTGCGGCCTTCCTTTTGATTATCAGTTTCAGATCTGCAATTTCTGTGTTGGATGGAAGTTTATTTTTGGGGTATGTTGATGTATGATGGATCTACCTCTTCTAAACTGTGAGGTGCCTTCTAGGGATGTCCAACCTGTTCTCTTGCATAGAGATGCCTCCCATTAGTTGTCGGGTATGTTCTGTAGGTGCCAGATTTCTCTTTAGGCCCACGAACCTGCGTGCAAGTGTCGTGACCTCTCTTTGGGACCTATCCTCTATTGAGTGGGATACCTTCTGGCTGTCACATGTAATGATACGATCCCTATGGGGGTTTTCAGCTTGTTTTTCGGATTTCTGAGTGAGGCTTTGATGTTTTCTACTGGAGGGTTTGCTTACCTGTCTAGCTCTCAATATTGTGCTATATCACTGTCCAGTGAAGGGTTTTTCTACTAGGGGTATTGATGTTATGTCTATGATTTTATTGTTGTGTGTTTGGGGGTCTCTATCTATGGAAAAATTGTCCCACAGTTCTTTTTGAAAAATATCAAACCCTAGAGGTTTGATCCATGAACCTAAACTAAATTATGAGCATATTTACAAAGGCATACATACACAGATGTGACATGTGCATCTATCTTTGAATCAGGAGGTAAGATAGAAGTTTATTTTTATACTCTGAAATTTTATTTGTTTCTAGATCTGTGTATATCTATTCTTCTTTATGTTGATCTAGTGAACAAAAAATAAAAAATAAAAATTGTTTTCATTTTCCCTTAATTCCAACATGGAATCATAGCTTAGGGCGTGAAAAGAGCTCAAGTGTTGCAGACTTGAGCCTGTGTAGATCCACTTCTTAGGGTTTGTCTATCAACAGTCATTGAAACAAAATCCCAAACTGCTATGTTCTCCTTGACTTTCTGACTTTTGAAGCAGAGAGAGAGTACTTGTATGATGACCCTTTGAGGAGCACCTAGTTTCATTTTTTTATTTTGCTTTCTGAAGGTGAACATTTTTGTTATTTTTTCTTACTGAAAAGATGATCTACTTTATGACACCCACCATGAACAAACCACTTATTTATCCCAACTTCTGCACAGTAACTCCAAGAGGGAAACCTTAGTGCGTACATAATTTTATAGTTCCCTTGATATTTTGTTGTTGTCTGGAATTCTATACTGACCCCGCTTAGGAAAAGGCTATAAATGTTACAGGATCCATGAAAGAAACCACAACAAACATTGTCAACATGGGCGGTTCAAGCTTCAATGGATTTGCATTTCATCTTATTGATCAATCTATGTTTCTGGAAATCCTTAGAAATTGAGTATAACACCAAAGCATGGCTCATAGAAGGAAAGATGCATGTTTATTTAGTTCCTCGCATGCATGACAATGTTGGATGGCCCAAGACAATCGATCAATACTTTGTTGCCTCTAACAATTCTCTTCAGGTAGTAGCAATAGAATACATCCTGGATTTTTTTATCAGTGCTTTGCAAGAAAACCCAAACTGCAAGTTTATTTTTCTAAAGGTGGTGGAGACAACAAAAAAAAGAGGAAAAAAAGGGAAATTGTTAGAAATCTTGTTGAATATGGCCAACTTGAATTTAAATTGGGGATGATGCATGCTTGATTAAACATATACTTTTTATGTGGACATATTATATCAAACAACCCTTGGGCACCAATTTATCAAGAAGAGTTTGGAAAAGCTCCTCGCATTGGGTGGAAGATTGATCCTTTCAGACATTTTGTTGTTCAAGGTTATCTTCTAAGTCCATAGGTTTTCTAATCCTTCCCTTTGTATGAAATCATTCTTCTTATACTTTTCTTCAATCTTGTAAAATGATAATTTATACCAATATAGAGTTTGTTACGGTTAAATCTCCCTTCACCTTGTCACTACAATTTCATATAGAAGACAAGCAAGTAAGAACTCAATGTAACCTACTCTGAGTCTAGGGTTAATTGGCGATCAATTCTGAGGTGCCTCTAAGGCTAATCATTGCAATGCAAGGGCTGGGGGAGTTTTGAATACTTTTCTTGATGATTTTTTTTTTTTTATGGTTTAATGATGGGCTGCCATATTCACCTTGTAGATTTTATAACAGCCCTATCCACAAATGGATAGAGCAAGCATGTAGTGGCACATGCCATCCTTATGATCATGATTACCACTTACATAACTTAATTTTTTCATGTTATGATTGTTGTCCTCCGTCACATTCATTAAATAAAGGAAGGAGAAGTCCTTTCAGAATTCATATTGAACACATGCTTGTGTTAAGATAGATAAAGCGAACTTGTCTCTTTCATTATACTTTATCTTCTTTATACGATAGGGTTCATGATAAGATTCAATAAGAAGAGATGGGATTTTTGGCATATGGTTACTCTTGTACTATTTGGACTGTTTGAAGTAGAGGGGATAGTGAAAGACGATCTTATTTATTCTCTTGTACACTTGTGGGATGAAAATTTGGGTGCCAAAGTAAACTTGTTTGGATTATTGGTGAAGTGACCAATACTAGTTGAGAAAGATTTCTTGTTAGGAGAATCTGGAGGGTAGTGTTCTTTATCTTTGGTGGATCCTTGTTTTTTTGTTGCAGATTCCTTGAGATCATGTTCAAGTTTCCTTTTTCAAATCCTTTGGCACTCAAAGAGGGATTCTCAGTATTTTTAAAATTGAACGTACATGGGCACTCTTACGTTACATTGCCTAGCCAAAAATACCCATATGCATTTTATCCTACTTGGGCTCTCCCATGTCAACTTCGACAGAATTTGCTGCGAGAATTTATTGGTTACATTACAAATATTTGTTTCCTTCAAAAGATCCAATTTGATCAGTTTAAGAATTAGTAAGTAACTCTGATCAGGAACCAAACCTCTATAAAAGGCGGTCTTGCATATACATCAATCTAGTAGGACAATTACTTGAACTAACAAATAATCCATACACAAAATATGCCCCAGATAGCTACAGCTGGTAGCAGGAAACAAAGTACACGTGTGTCTTCAGCCCAAAACAAGTTCAAGTTTTTCATATTAAACTTGGAGCAGGAACCAAGTACTTCTTGAAGAGATACAACATTAGTCAAAGGATCTTGTAGGTTCAGAGGGAGCAAGTTTGCACATGCAGAGAGGCAGACACATTATGAGACTCAGAGGGAGCAATCCCTATATGTGAGTTAGGCCATGACATGCAACAGATGGAAATATTGAGGTTAGATTTGTGACTCGTGACTTCTCTTAGAAATAAGGGATTGACTATGAATAGATCCTTATTCCTATTACCATATTACTTCCATCAGGATCATTATCTCTCTTGCCATTGTTTTTTATTGGAAACTTCACCAGATATATGTTAAGACTGATTTTCTTAACGGTGAAGTTTAGAAAGAGGTTATATCGAACAACCTGAGGGGTTCATAATCCATGGGAAAGAATTTTCATAGATTGAAGCAAGCTCTAAGAGCTTGGTATGGAAGAATTGACAGTGTCTCGACATGATAATGGGTTCACCAAGAGTATTGCAAATCCCAATATTTATATAAATATTGAACAGAATCATCCTGTTATCTTAGGATGATCTATTCCTTCCAAGAAGGGAAAATTTTATAGCTCAGACTAAGAGGGAGTTTTCAGTAGAATTTGAAATGAAATACTTGAGTCTTTTTCATTATTTTCTAATCTTAGAGGTGTGGTAGAAACCACACCTCTATCACAAGAGCAAGTATGCAGTTGATATGCTCTGCAGACTTGGCATGTTGAACTATAATTCCATGTCCACACCAATGTTTTCTAACCTGAAGAAGTTACAATACCAAGCTACAGGTTCAGATCTGGAAGACCTCACCATATATCAGTAGATCATTGGGTTCTTGATGTATCTTATACATACCAGACCAAATATTTATCATGCAGTGAATGCCCTCAACCAGTTCATGTGTGAACTGAAGCATATTCATATGGTTGTTGTTAAACATATTATGAGATATGTTCGGGGAGATATATCCTATGAGCTTAGATACACTTCCAGTGGAGGTGTAATGCTTCATGGATATACATATTCAGATTGGATGGGAATTAGAGTGGACCGAAAGAGTACTTACATATATTGTTTAAGTTTGGGTTTAGCTACATCCTCCTGGTCCAGGAGGAAATAGGGCTCCATATCCCAGAGAATTATAGAGGAATAATACATTGTTGCAAGTGTTTCTAGTACAGAAGCATTGTGGATCAGAAAGATACTCTCAGAGTTGTTCAATGATGAGTTGGAACCCACAGTAATCCATTGTGATAACCAAAGTTGTGATCAATAAATCATTTTGATTAACTGGTGCCTTGGAATAGTTCTCCAACAAAGAACATACCAAGGAACAACAATGCCCTAAATTTTTTTTCAAAACAATAAATATATCAGTAAGGATGGTAACAATGATGACCAAGTTAGTATCTCTAGACCTAAAATACATCATCTGGTTTCATCTATCATATTCCACCCCTTATAGCAACCATAAACCATAATAGGTCAAGCTCAAAGAACACTAAGATTATGAATTATGTGTAGCCTTAAGTCACCATAAATGATAAATATTTGAATTCAATTTGGACATGTATATGTGATTTTAATACTATCAATGCCTAGATATCTCTGAAGGCCATCCCAAACCTGTTGACTTCTGATTGGAATGTACCAGATGCTCATATCACCTAGAGGTTGTGTCCCTGTAGGTATGCCATAAATTGTCATACATTCTGGACAAGATGGATGATGCAAGCATGAGCTACCTCCGACATACAACTCCTCGCCCACTCACAGGATCGTTCAAAAATCCCCTTTTGCTGAGCCGAAGTGGCTCCTTGGATTCCCTTTGGAATCGATTCCCCAATCACCGATGAACTCTCTGCCCAGCCTTAGCCCCTCCTGGCTAGGCTCTCATCCATATGATTGATCTCCATAAGACCACAACCTTATAGCTTCCCATCGAGGCTCCTTCTATCAGAGTTTCGGACTTCCAAATGTCGAAATTCACAAGTCCTCAGGACTCGCGATCTTTCGAATCTCGATGTGTGTTAGCCCTCCTAGCTCAGCCCTTGGTCCCCGTGACCGTAGTCAAACCTCTCGTTGGGGTTTTGGGGTTTTCGATGCCAAATTTCATATGCCCACGGGATTCCCGATTCTCCGAATCCCGACTGGTTGACAGCTGGCCCCCCACACAATGGAGCTTTCCTCCTTTCGGGGATGTTGACAACTGGCCTCCACGATGACGCCTTCCTCCTTTCAGGGTTTCTGGGTTTGCGATTCCAAAATGCCAAAATTTCGTGTCCTCGGACTCCCCGATATGTCGATCCTCGACTTCCTCAAATCCTCCGACACGCGTCCCAAATGACGAACGGTCCAGATTAAGCCTCGGACTTCGCCAAGCGCCAAACCAAAAACACTTACCTGTGTGAGTCCCGATGGCCAAAACACCAATGACTCTCGATGATTTCCACCTATCCCAATAGATGGTGGGCTCTGATTGTATCGGGGTTTTCACTATGGATTTCCCCGACCTCTTGCTCACAGAAATCCCGATTTGCCGACTCTCGATGCTTCAATGGAGTCTTCCCTTTTGGGACTTTTCCCGATGGTGTCGATTGCTACCATGCATCCTCTCAAGATGGACGGCTCTAATCTCTCCATGATTTTGAGACTTTTGATGTCTCAATTCTTTTGACCTCAGGAACTCCGATTTCCCGATGCCTAATATCCCGATAATTGCTCAATCTCCACCACATATCTCCGCTAACAGATGGCTCTGATCTCGTCAGGATTTCGAGACTTATGATGTCTCAGTTCTCATGACCTCAGGAATCCCTATTTCCTGAGTGATGATATCCCGATGGCTCCACCTCTTGTTGGGATTTATCCTCCTATTCACGAGCACTTAACTCCCTCGCAGCTTCTATAGATCCGACGTCTGTAGGTGATCCTAAACCAGATCTAATGGCTCAGATCTGTTCTCCTTCTATGCACTCCTCCAGAGGCTAAAATCTATGTACCTTCACCCGATCCAATGGCTGACAGGTATCCGAGTAAGATCTGACGACTGACGGTCTCCTCCTTCTGTAGGCTCCTCCTGGACATAAAAATCAACGGTCTAGATCTCTTTCCTCCATCGATTCGACGGTTGTTGTGCTCTCCTGAGCTTGCGCACTCCTTCTTCCCAGATTTGGGAGAAAAATTCAAATTTCTCAAAGGCCTCGACCTTTGTCTCGTTTCTCCTCTGCGAGCTCTTCAAATTTGAGCCTTTCCACGTGTATGAAACATCAACTCCTCCTGAGGTTTCTTCCTTTGAATTCTCAAAGGATTATTTTGACTTTTGTGCCTCTGTAGAGTCCTTACACGCAAAGTGATATCTAGCCTAAGCTTCTCATGTAGCTTCGACCTCCCAAGGAAACTCGTTTCTTCTTTCCTTTTCTCCTTCAGATGGAGAATGCTTGGATGCCTTCCTGTCTATCCTTCTACTCAAGCAACTAAATTGCTGAGTCGATAGAGTATCCAACAACCCTGAGAAGGTTCCCTCAGTGGACCCTTCCTTTGCAATATCATAACTCAAAGAGTTCTCCTCCTCTTCTGTGCCTATCTGCACACTTACTCTAATGCCCACCTGGTAGAGTATATTCCTTCCATAAATTCAAGTAGTTATGTCCTCTTGTGCACTCCTTGCACCTGTTCAATGCCCACCTGGTAGAGCTTCACAGAATCATCAGTGATTTTGGCTTCTTCTTCTAACTCTTAGCAGAGTTCTTCCAACTGCACCTTGTTCTTGTGCTCAATACCCACTTGGCAGAGCCCTACAGAACTCCTAAGAGATTCTGTTTGCAACTGTATCTTTTCCCACACAGCCTTACCTCTAAAGTATTCAACAACCTTGAGGTATTCTTTTTCCGAGTTGATGTTTCCAACTCCTATGCCACAACACATCTTTGTCTGACTCCGCAGAGTTCAGAAGTGCATCCTCTATGCATGGCTCTCAGAACCCACAATGTTCTGTCACACCCTCCTGGTGTGAAGCCTCAAAGACCTTCACCTGAAATCAAAACAACCTGCAAATGTACAACCACAACATACATTCACAACATATGAAGAACACTCTCATACATCCATACAACACAAAATATCATGCAGGAAAACTTCTCTGTTATATTAAATTGGCAAATTCTTGTAATTACAAGGTGTTCTCAAGCTCTCTCTGGCTTTTCTCTACAACTTAATGTTTTTTCAAAATGAGATCTGAAAATCTCTTTTACCTGAGGGGGCTCTTAGAGCGCTTCCCTCCAGGTCTACCTACCCTATTCAATTGCATTGAATGGGTTGTCTAGTCCACTATCGGATCTAGATCTCAGCCATAAAATCATTAATGGATGATCTACTCTACGCCTGCACAAAGGCACGACTTCCTGGCTCAACAACCTAAGCATTTAAATTACATTTAATTCAAATTTAGATGAGGTTGCGCCTCTCTTTTAGCATGCAATTTGAATTCACTCAAGTGGTTGGTTGACTGGCTAGATGATGTGGAGAGATTCTCCTGCATCATACTCCTCAACTGAAAAATCATGAGCTCTTGCTCATGAGCTTCCCCTCTAAGCGGTTGGAAATCCTCCTGGATCCCAAACATATATCTGGAGATTCCCATCTGCTCCATTCCATTGTTGCTTCTGCTCCTGCTACGCTGTTGCTACTGCTTCTTTTATGCCCGGCTTCTCCTTGTTGGCAGTGTCTACTGATCGGATAACCAGCTCCATGATCTCTTCGATCACTTCGTCTAGCTGTTCTAGTGGCTGGCTCTATTCATGCAGTCTCCTCAGCTGCAAAAATTTTTGGCACATGAGAAGATCACCATGATCTCCCATGCCTCCTTCATCAATTTCCAACTTCACCTGTTGGATGTGCATGCTCTGCACTTTCACCCTCTCTTCCAAGGCTTCAATCTATCTCCACATATCAGCAAAGAAAATGTTGTCTACCCCTTCTTCTTCTCCTTCTACAAACTCCCCTGTTGCAGTCTTTTCATCTTCCTGACTGAAAATATTGAGCCATTCTTTCGAATGCTCATCATCCTCTCCTTCTTCTCCTTTTTCTTCTTCTACTGTTAGCTTCAGTGCTATAGCTCTTTCAACTTCCTGGTTGAATATGTTGAGACATTCCTCAGAATGCTCATTTTCTTTTCCTTCTTGGGCAGCTTCCAAAACCTGCTCCAATTCCTCTTCTTTTCTGACAGTCATCGTCAGTTGTGACTATTCTTCTGTTGTTGTTGTATCATCTGCAGCACAGAATGTTTCCTCCTCCTGGGAAAATGGTAGGAATATCTCGATTCCCCCAATCATCAAAAGATTATCCTGATCTTCCTCCTCTATCAGTTGCACCTGTTGGTCTAATTTCATCTCTGAATTTATGAGACCCTTAGATAGTCTCATTTGCTCGGTCAGCTCCTCTGGCTAATTCCAACTCACCTGCTCACACCTGCCCATATAGAAATATGGGATGTCTCTGCTGCCCTCCTGGCAGACTATGAGATCAATCGATCCCATATTCATCAGTACTCCTTGTTGAATTGAACTCACCTCCGAGTCCATGATACTTTCAGATAGCCTTGAATTCTCATTTCTACCCACCTGGCAGTCCAAGATACTTTCGTTGTCCTCCTGGCAGTCTTTGAGATCCCACAACGACCTCTTATCATTGCCCAGCAAGTAATGTGAAATTCCCTGGCTATCTTCTTGACAGTCTCTGAGATCCCACAACGATCTCATCTCATTGCCCACTTGGCAATCTGGAATTTCCTCTCTGCCCTCCTGGCAGTGCTTGAGATCCTCAACTGATCTCATTTCAATTTCAAAATCATCGAGACTTCTCCTAATCTCTGGTTCGCATATCCCAACCATCTCCTCTATGGTCTGGAGGTCTTCAATGTACCTCAACCATCTTCTCAAAAACCCTCGCTGCCCTCTGACCATCAACTCCTTGACTGGCCACTTCATCTTTGGCTTCTTCATGGGCCACTCATATACCCATCTCGGATTCTTATCCTATCATATCTTTAATTCGAGCCTCGCCATTTCTCTTTTTATATATACGATCTCTTCATCCATGTCCTCTTGGCTCCATAGCTCTGAGGTTCTTCTTCCAGCATATCTATGGACTTCAGTAGCCATATTTTTGTGTCTATCTGCCTCGCTGGCAGAACTTTTGTTGTTACTCTACATCCCGAGTGTTCCTAGCTTCATCTTCCTATAGTCTCCCTGACTGCCTTCTCAATTGTTGCCTACCTGCAAACAATCCTTACAGAGTCCTCAGCAACCCTATCTTCTTTCACCTGAAATATACAAATGAATTTCCTTCTCTGATACCACTTGATGCGTATCAGAGTGCTTTCTTCCTCTTTCTCCCTCTATATGAAGTATACAAATAGAGATAATCTCTGATACCACTTGACATGTATCAGAGTGCTCTCTTATATTCTCCTTTATTGCCTGAAATATACAGACAAGAACAAATATTTGATACCACTTGATGTGTATCAGAGTGCTTTCTTCCTCTTTCTCCCTCTGTCTGATGTATACAAACAGAGACAAGCTCTGATACCACTTGATGTAGGCGCGAGCTACCTCCGACATACAACTCCTCGCCCGCTCACAAGATCATTCAAAAATCCCCTTTTGCTGAGCTGAAGTGGCTCCTTGGATTCCCTCGGGAATCACTATTAAAATCCAACCCACAGGTCTTATTCTTCACCTTCTCAGCCTCTGCAACAGACCGTGAACAAATTCCCCACAGGAATCTGAATATTGGGCTTCGGGGTTTTGGACTTCCTGCTGTCAAGAATTCCTGCATTCTCGATTCCCCAATCACCGATGAACTCTCTTCCCGGCCCTAGCCCCTCCTGGATAGGCTCTCATCCATATGAACGATCTCCATAAGACCGCAGCCTTATAGCTTCCCATTGGGCCTCCTCCTATCGGAGTTTCAGACTTTCAAATTTCGAAATTCACAAGACCTCAGGACTCGTGATCCTTTGAATCCCGATGCACGCTAGCCCTCCTGGCTCTGCCCCTGGTCCATGTGACCATTACCCCGTGATCGTAGTCAAACCTCTCGTCAGTGTTTTGGGGTTTCCGACGCCAAATTTCATATGCCCACGGGATTCCTGATTCTCCGAATCTCGACTGGATGATAGCTGCCCCCCCACACAACGGACCTTTCCTCTTTTTAGGGATGTTGACAGCTAGCCTCCACGTTGAATCCTTCCTCCTTTCGGGGTTTCAGGGTTCACAATTCTAAAATTCCAATATTTCGTGTCCTTGGAATCCCCGATATGCCGATCCTCGACTTCCTCAAATCCTCTGACACGCGTCCCAAATGACAGATGGTCCAGATTAAGCCTCGGACTTCGCCAAGTGCCAAACCAAAGACACTTACCTGTGTGAGTCCCGATGGCCAAAACATCGATGACTCTCGATGATTGCCACCTATCCCAATAGATGGATGGATCTGATTGTATCGGGGTTTTCACTATGGATTTCCCCGACCTCTTGCTCACAGAACTCCTGATTTTCCGACTCCCGATGGTGTCGATTGATACCACGCGTCCTCTCAAGATGGACGGCTTTGATCTCTCTGGGATTTTGAGAATTTTGATGTCTCAATTATTTTGACCTCAGGAACTCCGATTTCCCGATGCCGAATATCCCGAATATTGCTCGATCTTCGCCACGTATATCTGCTAACGGATGGCTCTGATCTCGTTGGGATTTCGAGACTTATGATGTCTCAGTTCTCACGACCTCAGGAATCCCGATTTCTAGAGTGTCGATATCCCGATGGCTCCACCTCTTGTCGAGATTCCTCCTCCTATTCACGAGGACTTAAATCCCTCGTAGCTTCTGCAGATCCAACTGTTGTTGGCGATCCTGAACCAGATCTAATGGCTCAGATCCATTCTCCTTTTCTGCGCTCCTCTAGAGGCTAAACTCTACGCACCTTCACACAATCCAACGACTGACGGGTATCCGAGTAAGATCTGATGGATGACGGTCTCCTCCTTCTATAGGCTCCTCCTGGATGTAAAAATCAATGGTCCAGATCTTTTTCCTTCGTCGATCTGATGGCTGTTGTGCTCTCCTGAGCTTGCGCACTCCTTCTTCCCATATTTGGGAGAAAAATTCAAATTTATCAAAGGCCTCGATCTTTGTCTCATTTCTCCTTTGCGATCTCTTCAACTTTGAGCCTCGCCATGCATATGAAACGTTAACTCCTCCTAAGGTTTCTTCCTTCGAATTCTCAAAGGATTGTTTTGACTTTTGGGCCTCTGCAGAGTCCTCACTCGCAAAGTGCTATCTACCCTGAGCTTCTCCTGTATCTTCGACCTCCCAAGGAAACTCAATTCTTCTTTCCTTTTCTCCTTCAGATGGAGAATGCTTGGATGCCCTCCTAGCTATCCTTCTGCTCAAGCAACTAAATTGATGAGTCAGCAGGGTATCCAACAACCCTAAGAAGGTTCCCTCAGTGGACCCTTCCTTCACAATATCAGAAATTAAAGAGTTCTCCTCCTCTTATGTGCCTATATGCACACTTACTCTAATGCCCACCTGGTAGAGTATCTTCCTTCCATAACTTCAAGCAGTTATGTCCTCTTGTGCACTCCTTACACCTGCTCAATGCCCACCTGGTAGAGCTTCACAGAATCCTCAGTGATTCTGGCTTCTTCTTCTAACTCTTAGCAGAGTTCTTCCAACTGCACCTTGTGCCTGTGCTCAATACCCACTTGGCAGAGCCCTACAGAACTCCTAAGAGATTCCATCTGCAACTGTATCTTTTCCCACATAGCCTTGCCTATAAGGTATTAAGCAACCTTGAGGTCTTCTTTTTCCGAGTTGATGATTCCAACTCATGTGCCACAACACGTCTTTGTCTGACTTCGCAGAGTTCATAAGTGCATCCTCTGTGCATGGCTCTCAGAACCCACATCATTCTTTCACACCCTCCTGGTGTGAAGCCTCAAAGACCTTCACCTGAAATCAAAACAACCTGCAAATTTACAACCACAACATACATTCACAACATATGAAGAACACTCTCAGACATCCATACAACACAAAATATCATGCAGGAAAACTGCTCTGTTATATTAAATTGGCAAATGCTTGTAATTACAAGGTGTTCTCAAGATCTCTCTGGCTCTTCTCTACAACTTAACTTTTTTTCAAAATGAGATCTAAAAATCTCTTTTACCTGAGGGGGCTCTTAGAGCGCTTCCCTCCAGGTCTACCTACCCTATTCAATTGCATTCAATGGGTTGTCTAGTCCGCTATCGGATCTAGATCTCAGCCATAAAAACATTAATGTCCGATATACTCTATGCCTACACAAAGGCACGGCTTCCTGGCTCAACAGCCTAAGCATTTAAATTACATTGAATTCAAATTTAGATGAGGCTGCGCCTCTCTTTTAGCGTGTGATTTGAATTCGTTGATGTGGCTGGCTTGATGATGTTGAGAGATGCTCCTGCATCAATGGACGAGTTTTAAAACATTGTGTGATACATTCTCTATGAAAAAAATGGTGACATTTAGCCAACCCTACAACTTCATCTTCTTGCAAACTACAAAGACACACTGAACAATTTTCCCCATCATTAGGGTTATCACACACAATTGGGTAAGAATGTTCATCCTTTAAACTATTGGTCTCCTCTGATTCATTACTTAGAGAAGAACCATCTAAACCTAGATTTTATATGCACCTCGAGGTTGAACATGTCTGAATTCCAATATTTTATACGATGGACATTTGTGTCAACTCAAAATATGCATGCATTTTCAATAGTGCATATCAAACTGGGATTTTGTTGGGTTTGTGCTAGTGTCCATATTCAATGCACCTTCTAGATTCAATGCACATAAACCCCCATTCAATGTACCTATATTTCTCCAATTTGAGAGAGGAATGAAAAAATTCCCCAAGCTCCATCCAAGTTTAATTCACATAGGTTGTAGGATGAGGAATTTTATAAGATATTAAAAGAGAAGTGGATTAAATTTTTTTCTCAAGATGAAGCAACTGTTATGTATCAATTCTTTGCAAATCTCTAAAGGGTTAAAAAATAGATAACAGAGTGGACCAAGTAGAAATACAACAATTATCAAAAAGATATTATAGAAGTGGAAGGAAAGATTGCAGATCTATATAGTAATCCTCCAGATTGTATTTTCATAAAGGAAGAATAGCCAAAAATCAAGTCCTTAGAGCTCAGAAAGAGAAACTTTTTGGAGTGGGAAGAGGTCAGATGGAGGCTCAAAAGAAGATATGTTTGGTTGTCCCAAGGAAACAAAAATATATATTTTTTCAAAACTATGCAAAGGGAAAAAAAATTAAAATTATTGTTTGGGAAATGTGTAGGCCGGATAGGAGTAAAGATTCTATGTTTAAAGAATTGTAGATTCAAATGATTGTGTTTAAATTTGATTATGATAAAAACATCTTTTATTCATTAATTGGATAGAAGGTTTTCTAGAATCTTCTTCATTTTCTGTCCTAATTAATGGTGTTGCTTCAAGCTTTTTCAATATTCCAAGGGGACAAAGGTAGAGGTGCCCAATGTCATCTTTGTTGTTCTTATTGGTTGTAGAGGGTTTGTGTAGAATAATTGAAAGTTATAATCGAAGTGGAAGCCTAAAGGTTAAGCGGAGTCCAGGTTGGTAGGAATTTATATATTGAACATATTTTATTTATCAATGATGTTTTTATATTTGATTGAGGTTCTATATAAGAGGAAAAACAATTAAAAAATCCCTGGATCTTTTCAATTCTACAACAGGCATGGAGGTAAACTTGTTAAATTCCTTTGTAACCTTTTATGGTTTATCTGAAAGTCATTGCATATGAATAAATTGGATCCTTCCCTTTAAGGTGACTAAGTTTGACAAGGGATTAAAGTATCTGGGATTTTTCTCAAACCAAATGCATATGGCTATAGAGATCAACAATGGATTTATGAAAAACTAGAAAAAATAATAATAGGTTGGTGCAAGATGGTTATCAATGGGGGGTAGATTAACCCTAATAAAGTAGGTACTTGAAGCAACCCCAGTCTATTGACACACTCTTTCTTACATCTCTGTACGGATCCTGGAAAAATATAGAAAAAGGTATATGATGTTTTAATAGAAAGGAAGAGACTTAAAAGGATAAAGGCATACCCCCTACTAAGTTAGCAAAGATTGGCTCAACCCAAAGCTCTCAGGGGATGGAGTCTTAAAATATTATTTGTTTTGGAAAACCTTTTTTAGGGATGAGTTTATGGAGGCTAATAAAATTCCAAGATTTGTGGCATAAAAAAAATACATTTAGCTACATTCAATGGAGGATTGGATTAGAGGGAGAACAAAATCTTACAAAAATGCATCCATCATTTGGAAGGATCTAGTCTTGGCTTCCCCTCTGGTAAGGAACTGGTTAGTATGGAAAATTGGAAATGGTAGAAATGTAAGACCACATATGGACCCTTGAGTGGGAAGTGATGGAGCTTTCAAGATAAACAAATGACACTTAGAAGATCTCATAGATCAAGACATAACCTGTCTAGCAGATGTGGCAATTCTAGTTAGCAGAAAATTATGGAAAAATGGTTGGAAAGGAGATGATATTTTAGGCATGGAAGACTAGGATGTTGAGCAATGGAGTTCATATATAGACCTATAGAAGATGAGTTACATTTTTCTAAAAGAAGAGGAAGACTCCCTAGTTTAGTCTTGGAGCCCAATCAGGGAATATTTAGCTAGTTTAGGTTACAAAGAAATGTTCTCGGATGAGGATCAAGAAGTCATTTGGTGGTAGAAGCCACAGAGGAATATAAAATCCCCTTTGAAGTCAAAACTATTTGTTTGGTTGGATCTAAACAATAAAGTTTTGACTTGGGAATACCTTCAAAGGAGGAATCAACATGGTCCATGTTTATGCATCCTGTGTAGGAATAGTGTAGAAGACATAGACCATTTGTTAAAAGACTTCTCATTTACAAAATAACTATGTAAGAAATACCTAACTCTAACTAGTGGAGTTTCAAATGGGTGGGAACCTCCTTGGTTGACTATTTAAAGTAGTGGATGGAAGACCCAAGGCTGAGTGACCACACAACTTTTCCATGTATAGTGCCTTTCAGAATTGGATAAATAGAAATGTTATCTTATTTTAGGAATTATCTTTCTCAGCCTTGGATGTATTCCACAAGATAAAGTATGTTTATGAATATTTAAAACAACCTCCCATACAAAAGAACCAATCAGTTCCAAAGACTCTTGAAATAGACAAATCAAAGAGTTGGGGGTTCGTCAATGGTGCAATCCAAGGAAACCTACCCCATGTGGAGCTGGAGGAGTTTTGTATTTCTCTTATCACATTTTTTTCTCCGTCAAGTTGGGGATAGGCATAGGTATGAACAACTGGGTAGGGATACATGCCCTCCTAAACCTGCTCAAAACTGCTATTGAAAAAAGGAACATCCTAGATACAAGTGTTCAGGGACTCTAACCTAGTAATTCAATGGGAAAAGAAGGCTATAGTATGAAAAATAAAACTCTCAT
>SNQJ01S0034563.1:167491-197488 GCA_010110895.2 Picea sitchensis
CAGGTCACTGTGGGTAACTTTTTGTAACATATGTATAGTCTTTGTACTATTACTTTTTAGTTTCTTTTAGTGTTATGGACGTGTCGTTGATGTTATCGTTCGTCATTGTGGCAGATGTCAAGTGATTCCGAGGTGTTTGTTGGGTATGCAAATGGTGCTAGTCGGTACGCTTGGAGGCTTTCCCCCGTAGCTTGGGTAATCTTTACATCTCAAGGCCAGTTATTATCTTTCAGAGGTATATGTTTAGGTGACACCACAAATAATGTCTCTGAGTATAGTGTAGTTATTGAGTTGCTTCATGATGCTTTGTCATTGGGTATCTCTCATATCCGGGTCTATCTCGATGCTCAACTGGTTGTGTCTCAATTAAACAGAGTATACTAGGTTCATGATCCAAATTTACACCAATGATTCCTTAGGGTACATCTCTTAGAATGAAACTTTGATTATATTACATATTTTCATGTTCCTAGGATATTAAACCAAGTTACAGATGCTCTAGCTAATCAAATTTTAGATTGGCATCTTGCACACATATGAAAGAACATTCACATAAACATGTAAATACATTTTTTGCACACATGCTCCATAAGACACAAAAGACCAAAAAAACCATATATAATATCATAAAGTAACCAAAGTACACTGATGGATGCAAGTGCCTCAAAAATATGACCAATAACGAGTCACAGGGCTTATGCTCTCAAAATATATATACAAGTAGTGCTCGTGGCACATAAAAATGTCTAGCTAAAGTCAAGGCTTGTGGGCCCTATTATACTAATTCACAGCATTGGCTAAATGTTGAAACAACCGGACCCACGTTCGCGGTGCCCCCACTACATGAGGCTGCATAGATGGTGGCAGATCCTCAATCTCTGCCATCGGGACCATGCGAGTGAGCACCGTAAAGTTCCGCTCGACTCGTCTTAGTACCCTCTTAGCCTCCCCGACTGGAAGATCTCTTGCTACTGTTGGTCCCCCTATGGTGGCAGGTGCGGCCCCTGGCTGAGGACGATGTATGTTCCTCGCATAGTCAGCGGGTCACACTGGTCCCACATATGCACACAAAAAACACATATCCGTCAAATACTCTGGTATACATAAAAAAAAATTGATATATATAACAAAACAACATAAAAATTACATATGTTTAAACACAAAAAAACTACAAAGGTGGAGACTTACCCATCTCCCCTTGCTCCTCACCAGGAGGTACTGGTATCTCAGGGTCTCTCGAGAAATCAATACCAACATAGGGGTAATCCTCTATAATCGGGATTTGTCGTGAAAACCACGCGAATAAGTCATCATCGATGGACTCATTGGTCCTTCCGCCACCCTGTTGTGGCAGTAATACTTCCCATCTACACACAGCAGGAAGAGAGGCTTGATGTCCTTATGCCACTACTCAAGGACTAAAACTCGGAACTCTCTCAAAAAAGAACAACCATAGAATGGTCCCAAACCCAAAGTTCCTATGTTTTCGCAAATGACAATCTATCAACTGCCTTTTCATACACTCAAGCAATTTGGTACTCCAATCAAAAACTTGTGCATTTAAGCATTGGATTGCACAGTTCATCTGTGCACGGGATGCCTAATGTAGATCCGCATAACCAATAATTCACCCAATAATCAATACTATCACTTGTAGCAATAAGTCAGTGATATTGCTTATGGGCTCCTGCATGCTCGAGCGGTTTGAATCATATGCATAGTATAGACCTATCAATTCTGCTATGTTATGCGGCCCCAAAGGAAAAGTCTGGAATTTGAATGGTTCCCCTCTCCTAGAGAGGCCAGTCAAAAAGTAAATGTACTCAACTGTGGGCACCAGTGACTGCCCCTCTAACATGAATGCCTCTGCATCTGAATGCTAGTAGTCAACCAAGGCATTCAGTAGCCTAGGTTGTGCCCACATAAAAGGACATAGGAAAAACTTGAGTAACCCACATTGCATCAAAGTCACCACAGCATTGGGGTCTTCCTCGACCAACTCACTCACCTCTTCATGATCTCTTTCTCTCTAGTGGAAATACATTCTGCAAAATACCAAGGTTCAAGAGGGTTAACCCTTTCTTTTTAATCCTTTTTCATTCAATAAAGGGGTTCACGTGAGTTGTAATAGTGACAGTCACGTGTACATGCGTGCAGAGTTTACTCTGCCCGAATGTACATGCGTCTTGTCTTGAGACAACCTGCATGGACCTAGGGCCAACCTTTTAGAGGTCGATGCCCTCCTAAAAAATAAAACCCAATGCAAAAATAAAGACTTAAAATGCAAGATAAGAGAGTTAGTACTTACTTGGTCTAGACAGAAGTTTTTTTCGTCCACTGTAGCTCTCAGAATCACCGCTTTTGACAAAGGGGATCTTTTGGCTCCAGAGTCAATTTCCAAATCAACAATGGTGATAATGAGCTGCCAGCTTCTATTTATAGACTTTTTGGCCTCTTTTTGTCACTTTTTTGGCCTCCCTTATCATTTTCTTTATACCAAAAACCATTTAGAGTGATTCAGGAGTTGCATAGGAGGGATATGATTGGGTATTGGGACAGTTTTTTGGAGTTTTGAGTAATTTTCGACGGTCCGTAGAAATTTTTTCCAAGGAACAACTTGAACATATAGGTTAGATTTCTACCCTGACTTTTGTATCTCGTTGTCTTTTTTCTTTGCGATAGGATCGATCCCATCAGATTGTGACATGGAACCATCATAACTACTTTAGAAGTGTCGCAACTTGGTGGTAGAGCTTACCGGAACATGGATGCCCTAGGTAGATCCTGGTTACATTATGGTATTCATGTTGTCTCTAAAACACTGTAGGCTCGAGAGTCCTTGTAGTTTTTCCTGAATACGAGTTTGAGCCTCATTTGCATGATTCTTCTTTTCTCTTAACCTTACCCTCAGGACTCCCAAAAAATAACGGGTCTTCTTTTAATCCCTTTTCGGACCCTCTAAACATGAAAATATTGTCGAGCGATCTTGTGGCCTTTCACGATCGTTAAACTGAAATTTGAAGTCACATCTGTCCGGTGGTAGTTTACCCATTTCTAGATCTGGATGGTCAACTGTATGAACAAAGGTATACTCTATGGAACTTTCGTTGTTTAGAAGAGTACTCCCAGGTATAATTTTACCCCTTTTTCGGGCCCGAGGGACTAAACTTACGAAAAAGGAACCCCCACAGAGTCCATAGTTAAGCTCTTTTCAGACTCCCTAAAATTGAAAATATCGTTGAGTGACCTTATTCTTTCACACTCGTTAAATTGGTCCAGAAGAACACTCCTGACAGAGTCCATAGTTAATCTTTTTTCAGACTCCTTAAAAATGAAAAAATGGCTAAATGATCTTGTCCTTATTACACTCATTAAAAAAAAATTGAATAGACGTCTTGTCGGTGCTAGTTTACCGCTTTTTCGAACCGACTAGACTATCTTCGAAAAAGGTACCCCAATGGAGTCTCCTTTTATGTTTTTTTAGACTCTCTAAATATGAAAAACCACCGAGCTTACCTTCTCTGGGCTCGTTAAGCTTACATCGAAGGACGTTACCATTGTGTGTTTTGTTAACCATGTTTGCATATCTTATACGCCAGCCTTGTAACAATTTGCTTCTGCGTTTTAACACCCTTGGCTCCCAGAGGATTTTTCCTGAGTATCATTATTTTGAACATCAGTCTTGTCCTTGTGCCTTGAACTTGTATGTTTGTCACACTCATTCCTCCATTGTAACGTAACATTCCTTTATTCATTTTACCAAAATTATTGAAAAAAAGACAAAAAGAGGAAGTGAAAAGTATTTTCTTTATTGGCAACATAATGAGTCGCCCTTGGATAAAGCACATTTGTCCATCTGTTTGTCAAACTATGGGATGTAATATGACCTTAGGAAGTTGTTCTCGCTACATAGAGTTGTGTCCTCCTCCATTTGGTTATTCTTCCAAACATATGGAGAGTTTTCGTTGCCTCCTTCTTCGTAAACTTATGATTAATGCCATGTTGCCTAAGTCTCATCATTTTTCTTGATGTTGTCAAAGGGAAGTTTCTACCAAGCCTGAGTCATCCCCTCTGCAATTTGTCTCTTGCCCTCATACCCAGCGATCCTGAATGTCCAATCAAGTCCTTGTTCGAAATCAATGAAGCCTTTAGTATGATTATCAAGATTATCTAGTCCATGATCGACGAGCCATCGAAGACCTCTGGGTAGTGAATTTGTACACTCATATTACACTCCTACCTTGAGTTTTGAAGATTTTGAAGTTGTTGCTCAATCTCTGAAGATCTCATATCTAGCCATCAAGCTGTATCGGCTTCTAGAAGATGGATACTCTATATGTATATCTTTTTTATTTCGACATGTAGCTCCATTGTGTATTGTTCGCGGCTACACTTTATATAGTTATTTGAGATGGATCTACAGTGTATTTGATTGGTAGCCATGATTCTGTTTTATCTCGAGCATGGGTATGCCCGCCTCGGTGAGACATTTGTTATTTTGCAAACGACACCTCTCAGTTCCTGGTCCCTAGGCTCACTTGTTCAGCACATCAGTAAAGATTGGTAATGTATTTCGGCCATCAGATGCTCTTTTGACCTCACACATTAGGGGGCATCTGTTATAACCCTAATTTGCACCATACATGCTTACCTGGCATCAGGACATCTCAGATCCCTTCTTCGCCAAAGCACTGCTAAACAAATCTTTAAAAAACCTATTTTATAAGGGCCCACACACCCTACTCCATTACTGCATGCGTGTACACGCTAGCTAACCTAAAACAACTTGCGTGGACTGACAAAAGCATGAAAAAAGGAAAGTTTCCGATGGAACACACAACTTTGGGTGAGTTAACTGAAACTCCCAGCCATGCATGGCCGAGGGTTCGTCCAAATACCTAGCTCCTTCTAGCCTATAAAAGAAGGGTTAGGGGTCCCATTTGGAAGAGGAGAAATAGAGTAAAGAAACTCTGCCCAAATTCATATACCCATTGTCCCAACCCTTTAGCCATCCTTGTGCAAGAAGAGATACAAAGAAAAGAAGTTGGAGGACATTTGAAGAGGGGCCCAGGATCAGGATTCACAGAGCAGTGGCCAGTCTCGACATTGTAAGTTGATTCATTAAAGTTAATAATAAATAAATACTTTTCCCATCCCACTATATGAGTTATTTATAGTTCAGTAAATATATGTTTGAATCTCTAACCCATTAGTCTGTAGGTAAAATGCATGTGTAGTTTGTTGCTTATTTTGTACGCAGGACAATCTTGAGAGGATATCGGCCAACAAGCGATCAAGCGTAAAGAAGGATCGACATCGAACATATGGAACAAGGTATGTTGATCTAACCATGTATTTGTTGAAAATAAATGGGGATTAAGTCTGGGACGAAGGTAGAAAGTAGGTTTCTTTTGGTCATATCTGCATGCATAATATAACCCTATTTGTTAGTTCGTAGGGGGATTTCCCACCACAACACCCATATACTAGTATTATATTATTATCATAGTTTAAATAATAGATCTTTAGCAATACTTTGTGGGATAAATTTCTTTTTGCGATTTTAATCGTCAACACCTTGATCCTTTGTAATTGATACTTGTGGATTGAGTGAAATTTTTGAGGCTATAAACCCCGAGTGATATTCCCAACTATCTTGTCCTAGCTAGGCAAGATCTGAAAATGATTGAGTAAGGTATTCCATACCTTTTCCTCAACACACCAGATCCCATTAGAACTCCGCAGTTAAGCATGCTTAGGCTAGAGTAGTACTGGGATGGGTGACCTCTCGAGAAGTTCTAGTATTTTACATGCCTATGGAATTTTATAAACTTAGTCCAATTTATCCCACATGCATCCTAGGAATTGTTCTCCTCTCACTCTCTCATATAAAATTGAGGTGAAGGAGGACCTTTAAGCATGCAATGGAGTGTGATGTAAAGCTTCTTACGAATGAAGAATAGCCAACATCTCTTTCTTTTTAGAGATAGGCTACCCCATTCTTCCAGTTTGTGTTCTACATTTTTTTTCTCTCTTGTTCATTAATATAAGTTGGTTTTCACTATATTTATGTGTTTTACGCATTATCTCTGCATATTTTCCTGTTATATATTGGTTATAATTTTGTCTTCATGTCATTCTCAAAATAATCTGGGTCAAGGACATATAATTTCTTGATCTCAAATCTTAGATCTCAGAGACATATTTATAACGGTTAAACTATTCGTCAAACAATTTTTTTATGAGAGAGTTACAACCCAAAAATGGAGGGTAAATTTTAAGACCTAGTTAACTTCTGAGGGCCATAAATTCCTACTTTAGAATCAAATTGAGGCACATGAGTAGTCTATGGAAATTTATTGAGCCATAGATGATAGCCATGGAGCCTAATTGAAATTATGGGCATACTGAAAATGTATAGGAGGGAATAGAGGGTGCATGTAGCATTCAGAGCCAAAAATATTTATTGTCCTGAAACTTTAGCAGGTTGTATCTATTAGCCTGGAACCCAAATAGACGTGAAACTTGGAAAGATTGTCCAAATTATAATGATCAAGGAACCCAGTTGGGGTCCTGCCAAAATTGTAAATGAGAAGGTACAAAGATGCATAAATACAAATCAAAATTGCACCTGGTTAAGGTGTGAAGATAAGGAATTCATGAGTATTGGTCAAATGCTCATAAATTTCTGCTCATAACTCAAAATTTAGCAAGGAAGTAGTAATTGGAAAGGTCTTGGATAGAGGAGTCCAAATTTCCACCTAGGAAATTAAATTGGACTATTAAATTCACAAGGAATCAAAATAAAGGATTTTGATACTCTCATAGAGCAGAGTTGTGCCTAGTCTACATAGTTTTCATAATTGTTTAGTCTAACAAATCTTGTTTCCTATACATTTTGTAGAGTTAACAACAATCATATCAAAATGGGATCAACATAGAGTTTACAAGCATGGAAGGCCTAGAAGGTGCACAGAGGGATTACAACCATGAAGATGAGATCAAAGGGATGTATGTCAGTATGGGTAATGAAGGTACAAAGTCAAATGGACATGGAGAAGGCAAGGAATAAAGCATAAACTTGGTTGAGACCATAAAAAACTTTCAAAAGGATGTCCAAAGTTATAAAGCTGATAATGAGAGGCTTATGAAATACAAGGAGTAGTAAGAAGGTTTGAACATCAAGTTAATGCAAAGTTTGGACAAAATAGAGAAGAATATGGATAAGGAGACTAAGTCAAGCAACCCCAATATCTAATACTCCTTATAGGATGAGTATACCAAATTTGAAAGAATTGCAAATGAAACTTGAGGAGATTTTCAAGAAACGATATATATTCCTAGGTGTGTCACCTTGGGGTACCCCAGTGCTATTTTTGAAAAATAAAGATGGTACCTTGAGGCTTCACATCAAATTTTTAAATTTGAACAAGGTAATTGTGAAGAACATGTATCATTTTTCAAGGATAGACGACCTCTTTGATCAGTTGAAAGATGCTAATATATTCTCCAAGATTGATCTCAATTTAGGCTATCATCAAGTGAGAATTAAAGAATAATACATCAACAAGACTTCATTTAGAACAAGATATGGCCATTATGATTTCACAATGGTTCCATTTGGGTTATCACATGCACCAACTAGCTTCATGTGTCTGATGAATGGTATTTTCAGAGAATACTTGGATATTTTCCATTGTAATTTTAGATGACTTACTTATTTACTCAAAATATGAAGAAGAGCATGAGAAACACATGAGGATGGTGCTATAGGTATTGAGAGAACATAAATTGTATGAAACCATGAGAAAGATCTCATTCTAATAGAGTTAAATTTATTACTTGGGTCATATCATTTTAGAGGAAGGAATAGTAGTGGACCTAGAGAAAATAAAAGAAATTAAAGGTTGGCCAACACCAAGGAATTCCTTAGAGGTGAGATCTTTCATGGGACTTGAAGGATATTATAGAAGGTTTATTGAAAGCTTCCCCAATATTACACACCCAATCACATATTTGAAAAGTAAAGGTGTGAGATTTGAATGGACTATTGATTGTGAAAGAATATTCAAATACTTGAAATATTTGTTGACTAGTGCACCAATTTTGAAAATTTTCGACCCTAATGAAGATTTTGTAGTATGCATTGATGCATGTAAATAAGGGATTGGTCAGTTCCTTAGTCAGAATGGGCATGTGTTATGTTATTAATCAAGGAAATTAAAGGAGCATGAAAGGAACTATGATACTCATGATTTGGAACTGTTAGCCATAGTGCATGTCCTGAAGATGAGGAGGCACTACCTTATGGGGAACACATTTGAGTTGAGTATAGACCATAGTGTTCTGAAATATTTATTTGGATAACCAACTTTAAATGCCAGGAAAAGACTATGGTTGGAATTCCTCAGTGAATATGACTTCGATATAAAGAATACCAAAGGTAAAGAGAACAAGGTGGTTGATGAACTCAATAAAAGGGTGCATGAGATGAATGCTACAACCATTAGAATGTATCAAACACATTTGAAAGACAAAATTCTAGAGGCTGCAAAATCAGATCAACGATACATGGAAATACAAGAAAAAATTCAGCAAGGTAACTTACAATATAAAACTAAGGACTATAAGCTGGAAAAGGATGAAATTCTCATGTACAAGGGCATAATTTTGTGCCAAATTATCAGGAATTGAAAAATATGATATTAAAAGAAATGAATAATGTGCCTTATGTTGGGCACCCAGGTTACCAGAAAACTATTGCAGCTATCAAGAGCCAATATTATTGGCCATTCATTAAGAAAGAAGTTGTTGATTTTATTTCCAGGTGTTTGGAATGTAAAATGGTCAAGGATGAGAATATACACCCAATTGGTTTGCTACAACAATTGCCCATTTCTGAGTGGAAATGGGAAGTTGTAACAATTTATTTCATCATCAAGCTTCCCAGAAAAAATGAGGATGATTCCATCATGGTGGTGGTGTATAAGCTTACTAAAGATACCCATTTTATTCCAATAAATCTCACTCATAAGGAAGCTATCATTGTTGATATTTATAAGAGAGATATTTCTAGGCTACATGGTGTGCCTAAGACAATTGTATTTGATAGAGATACTAAATTTACATCAAATTTTTGGAAGGGATTTGGAACAAATCTGAATTTTAACACAACTTATCATATAGAGTCAGATGGGAAAACAGAAAGGGTAAATCAAGTGATAGAAGAAATGCTAGGGATATATGTGATGGATAAACCATCAAAATGGGAGGATTATTTGGATTTGGAAAAATTTTCTTACAACAATGGGTATCAAACATATATAAAGATGAGCCCATTGGAGTAACTTTATGGAATAAAGTGCGACACCCCAATGATATGGGAAAACCTAGCAGACATAACAATGGTTGGACCAGAATTACTCAGGGAAATGGAATAGCAGATGGTGAAAATAAAATAGAATTTAAAGGCTACCCAGGACATGAAACAAATCTATGCTGATAAAGGTATAACTCATAGACATTTTAAAGTGGGTGACCATGTGTTCTTAAAAGTAAATGCTAAGAGAATTTCCCTGAAGTTGGGAAATTGTTCAAAGTTGGTAGCTCATTATAGTGGGCTGTTTGAAATCCTGGAGAGGATTAATCCTATCAAATACATGCTTTCCTTACCTACATCAACGTGTATTCATAATGTATTCCATGTATCATTGCTTAAAAAGTATGTTCTTGATGCTAAACATGTCATTGATTGGAATGTGATTCGGGTGGAGAAAGAAGGAGACTTTGAAGTTTATCCTGTATGCATATTGGATTAGAAATTCAAGATACTTTGGAATTGAGCAATAGGATTCATAAAGGTCCAATGGAACTATTACGGTCCCAAGCATTCAACCTAGGAACATGAGGATGCTACTCGGGAAAAATAACCACATATTTTTGAAGACTTTTGAAGTTTTGTTTGTACATGTGTATGTAATGAATCGAGGATAATGCATAGATAAGGGAGAGGGGAATATAATACCCCTAGGCTGAACACCATTGTAAATATAAATGTAATTGTACATATAGGTTGGTGAGCTATGATATTGAAAGTTGAGTGAGCCTATTTTTGTAAAATGTAATCAAACTCAGTTTTTAATGAAAACACATCAATGTTGTAGACCAACCAGGTAAAAGAGTATCGGGGGGTAAACTCCACTAGTATGGGAAATGGGGAGGATAAGAGTCTAGGGAAAAGGGGATAATATAAGGGGCTTAAGGTAAAATGAATATTTTATTAATATTCCTAAAAATACAAAGGATAAACTATGGATATAAAATATATCCTAAGTTCTAAATTGGGAAACATATCCCATGTGGGCCCAAGCTAATTTCCAACATGACAAGTGTCAAGTTGGGAACATGAAAATATAATTGGGTGGATTTAGTCCATTTGGATTTCATTCCATTATCATTATTCTTAACATCACCCTCTCTTACAAAAATAAAGGGGTACTAAGAAAAATAAAAGTTTGACATTTGTGCCATGTCAACAAGGAGAAAGGGGTACTAAGAAAACAAAGAGGTTGAAAGATATGCACACCTAGCATGGGTAACACGTCACCTAAGAGAAAGGGGTACTATGTAAAATATAATT
Source organism: Picea sitchensis (assembly GCA_010110895.2). Classification (NCBI taxonomy): domain Eukaryota; kingdom Viridiplantae; phylum Streptophyta; class Pinopsida; order Pinales; family Pinaceae; genus Picea; species Picea sitchensis. The sequence goes on from SNQJ01S0034563.1 coordinate 178,131, forward strand.
TCAACACCCATGCCACAAAAAAAGGGTGACACATCAACAAATATAAATGGGTACTAAGAAAAATAAAATCGTTATACGTGTTCCATGTCAACCAGGAGAAAGGGGTACTAATAAAATGAAGAGGTTGAAATCTATGCAAACTCAGTAAGGGTGACATGTCACCAAAGAGAAAGGGGTACTAAGGAAAAGAGAAGTTCAACATATATGCAACATGAAAAAGGGTGACACACCAATAAAGATAAATGGGTAGTAAGAAAGATAAAAGTTTGACACCCAACACCCATGCCATGTCAACACGGAGAAAAGGGTATTAAGAAAATGAAGAGGTTGAAAGCTATGCCTGATCAACAAGGGTGACACGTGACCTAAGAGCAAGGTGTACTAAGGAAAATAGAAGTTCAACACCTATGCCACACAAGAAACAATGACACACCAACAAAGGTAAAGGGGTACTAAGAAAAATAAAAGTTTGACACCTGTGCCATTTCAACAATGAGAAAGGGGTATGTTGACTGTCAGAATGACCCGTTCAATCAAATGAGGGAAAATTCCCGATGGTAGGTCCCAATTAGACCCTTTTTTGTTTGGAATAACTTTCTTGACTAGATTTTGGCCTAGTTACCAATTTAACTAATATAATAACTAAATATGAATATGAGAACCAAAGTGTCTTAGATGAATTAAAAATAAAAATCCTAACTAACTAATTCTAAGCTAAGATGAATGATTACAATTATAAGATGTAGTCTCTATTTAATTATAAGATAACATATCCTGATAATGGGAAAACTAAAATGGATGAATACAATGAAATGTTTATATATATATATATATATATATCTAAGTAAAAAAGTAGAACCTGCTATATTAAGTTATCAGAGAAATATTGACAAAATACACAGAGATATAGTTCTGATCCACCAAAAATGTTGTTGGTTTACCGGAAACCAACACAGTTTGGAAAATTGTTTTTCCCTCTATCCTTCCCAAAGGAAACTAGGACAGATGGCCATAGGTCAAGTGCACATGTAGAAATAGCATGATTAAACATAAAACAAACTAGCATAGGAGAACCTAGATACCCGGTGACCTGTCGCCCTTACTTGTCTGCCACGTGGACCTGGCTGGGATGGTGAATGGATGCGCACAGAATGGACATTTCCTCTTTGCTGGAGCATTAAAGTACATGTCAAGGAGCAAGTCCATACGTTGTCCCATGAGAAGGGCTCTGTGCTCCTAGTTTGCCATGTGGCATCGGAGTTCGAAAACCAGAGCCAGATGCTCTGCATGGAGGAAAGGACCCTGCAAGTCATTACCTGCTTCGTTGAAGATTACGTTCCCCGCTTCCACATTCATCCCATCTCTGGCTTCAACCTCAGACAGTTATGCACCGACCGCTTCCTTCTTCATCCCTGGTCTAGTCTCGTCCATGCTCCCTGTGGCGTAAGTCTTGTCCCAAGCTTCGTCCTCGATCATTTCCTGCTCAGCATGGCTGGTGGAGATGTAGATGCCCATCCATGGTATCTCCTCAATGATGCACACAGGGAAATCTTCTGTCGTCTCATATTTAGGACTGCTTCCAACCTGGGAGTCTGGCACCATGGCTTGGGGTTCCAGGGTGGTCATGAATTCCTCCACGAATGACATTTCTTCAACATAGAAGGTAGGAAACTCATCTGCGGTGCCACCCTCCAGCCTACTTCCAGGCTCAATTGCCATGGTTTGACTACTATGCTCTGTCCCAGTCTCAACAATAATGGCATGCAGAGCCAATTGGTCAGTGTGAGCCCTCTTTCGGAGAATGTAGGTCGCCATCGACAGAGCGCACTCCAGTTTCTCCCTCCTTTTCCTCTACTCTTTGTGGGTGTACTAGGCTGAGCCATGGCGAGGCCTACCTTGCTTCCTGGTCATGGTTGCTAAGTGGTATATAACAATGCAAAGAGGATGCAACAAAAAAAGAGTGAGACAAGATGAGAAGGAACCAAAGCTCCCAACCGACGAGGAGACCCAAAACGAGAGCAAACCAGCTCTGTCCAAGCGCTCAAAAATACAAATTGCCAAAAACTAGATTCGTCTATCTATCCATAGACCCTGTCATGCTGAGTGCGGTATGAGAGAGAGTTTTCGTGCGAGGGAGGAGTCCCTCCTCCGTATAGCGGTTGTAATGGACGACTACCATCATAAATGCGGAGAGGATGGGTGGCGACCATCAACATTTATGTTGTGGCTCAATGCAAAGCCAGGTGGCGAGGTATTGTTGCATGTCACCCCATCCAAGGATGAAATGTTTATATTACTTGCATAGAAGGAATTCATAATATAGGTAACATGACTAGTTAGAATCAAGTAATTGATTAGCTAAATGCATCATATTATCGCTATACTAACTTTGAAAATCATGGTAACTGTGAATAATCAGAACATTAATTCAGAAATAATTCATAAACCAACATTGAAATACTACAATAATATATATGCATAAATTGAATAATCACATTTATATATATCAACACCATAATCTCCAACAAAATGTCTTCAAGTTCACATTAAATTGCTGTAAAAATGTTGTCTTCCTAAATTCGGAAACCCAAAGCCTCTTCTTATGGACAATCCTCCCTTTTATAATTATGGGTGACTATTTACATCATCATCTTTGCAATCATGAAATCAGAGAAGTTTCACAAAAAGACTCTTCATATTCTGAATCTAAAAATAATATTACAATAACTGAAGAATGAAACATCTAGGAGAAGTTGTGAAATTTGCAAGCATGAGCTTCCCCGTTAGTGTATATGATCCTCATGTTCTTTCCAGAGAGAATGATCTCTCATTATGATTTCGAGTCTACTTGATTGTAATATCTCCAATACTAATTCTGCATTGAAAATTTTTGTGGATACTTCTTGGTATAACTTCTCTATTGCGTTGTTGAAAAAGAATTGGATTTTGTGGGTGATCCAAGCAGGTCTCAACAAGTGTTCTTCAATTGATTCTTTCTCACATTGATGCAGATTATGAATGTTCATCTGGATGGTTTTATTTTTTTCCTCCACCTCAGCCATTATTGTGTTGGCAGATGTTGCTTCGTCGATGAATAGCATTGGCCGCATTCCTACTTCTTTCATGAGGTCGTTTGAACTATTCCACATCTTTGCACAAGTATTAACTTCAATCCTCTGGGTGACCTACACACTCAATAAGAGAGGTTTGCAAGTGTCAAAGAGCATCTGGCATCTAATTTTTTCCCTCTTGGAATACACTGGGAACATGGTAGGGGGAGATTTGCATATATCCTTCCAACTGAGAATTTCCTCCAAGGCTTCTCCTACTTTCTGATGCCTTTCTTGATTTTCTACCAATATTCTTTATAGCCCGAGTTGTTCCTCTTTCTCAACCCGTATGTTGTTTAGTAAATCAAGGACTTGATTCTTTCCTACTACAAGTTCTTCACTCTGTACTAATGCACGTGTCTTGATAGATTATATAGTACATGTTGATGCCCTGGTATCTTCTATAGTTTCCTTGATTTTCTTCTTCTAACTCATTGTCATGGGTGTCCCATTCAATTTTCATCCTTTTCTCCAATTCTACATCCATTTGGTCTCTTTATCCTTGCATATCTCTATTCATCATTTATGTATTGATATTGTCCGTTGTTTTTGCGGATTTATGGAAATCTATATTAAGATTGTATTTCACATCTCTCAATTCTTTCACCAGTTTAATGAACCTATTTTTAGTAGTGTTGATGGAATTGGTTACCTCTAGGACATATGAGGCATTTCTTCCTGCATAATCATGGAGTGCAGAGGCTGCTTGAATCACGTTTTCTTCAGGACCAGGACCTGCTTTCCATTCTAATACCCTCCTTATAGATGACTTAGACCTCGTGTCTTCTCCTATTTTCCTCTTGGTCGATATATTCTTGATAATTCTTTTCCTATTATCATAATAGTAGTCCCCAATGGCTACTACAAAGCCCTCGAAATTCCGGGCTTGAGAAGAGAAAGAGGAATCTCCTAGAATAATACTTATGGGAGTGTATTCTTGAGGGGGTACATTCACAATTCCCATATTGGGCGTTGATGGAGAGATAAGGGTCTGGATTAAATTATGAAATTGTTGTTTCTTCAACATCTCATCCATATTCTTCTTAGATTTAACTTCATTAGCTACCCATTTTCCCTCTACCTCATCAACTGATCTCTTGGCTTTTGCTTCAGTAACCAATATTTTTTCTTCTTTCTCATCAACCAATTTCTTGTCTTTGGATTCTTCTTATTTATTATTTTGGATCACATCTTGTTGCACCATGTGATCATGTTATTTTATACTCTTTTCCTCCTCATCTTTCCTTCTCTAATATTTTTTCTCCGCTTGGAGTATTTTTTGTTCCAACTTTTCTTCCTTCCTGGATTTCTCTTGTTCTCTGGTGATGTTAGTGCCCTGCTCTTTCCAAAGAAATATTTGGAGTTGGTTTAGATTTACCCTCTTGATATCTTCTTTTCCATGTTCAAGTCCCCAATTGGAAGTATCATGGGGTAAGTTATGCAAGATTTCATCATAAGAGAGGATTCCCTTAAACTTGACCTCTTCAAAATTGAACACATGGATGTTGGAATGGGTGAGACCAACAGACCTGGCAGGGATGATTGTAAGATCATGAGGATCATGTCCTTTGGTCTCTCCTAGGAATAGTATTAACTCTTGTAGGGAATCTTCTTCTTTCCTTGCATGTTTTCCATTGTAAATAGTGTAAATTCCAATGTGGATAGGGAAAAATGGCCAAAGATTTTTGTTGTTAATTTTAAATAGTGCAATGACTCATGAACCCATGGCTTGGTATGAAATCTCCCTCATAAACAAATGGTCTAGGGAAAAGTAGGGTAAAATGTGTGGGGCTCCAGTGGTTCCATACACCATGATATATGAATAATATTTAAATAGGAACTAGTCAGCTACCCCTTTCATCCCACTCCTGGATTCGAAGGAAATTTTGTTTCTTGGGAAACCAAATAAAATAGAGTGAAAAGGGGATAGGAAGAGATTTCATATGTCATAAAAGTATTTATTGTAATTAATGCTCCATAACTCAGAGCAATATACATGGATGGGGGGTTGGTTTTGGTCCTAGTTCAACCCCAAGACAACAAATTGTACAGAGGAGAAGATGTCATCAATCATGTAGGTCTGTTGGAATTAATAAGACAACTGAGAGGGGGGGTGTGAATCATTTTTTACTGTGCTTAAATAATTCTATGCCTATTAAAATATTATTAATCTTCTCCAAGTGATCATCAATATTATGCAAGACATGAACAATAGAAATAACAAACATCAATCACACATATGATATACACAAAGACAAATATTCACGAGGAAACCCATAAAGGGAGAAAACCTCTTCTTCTTAGAAGGATAGGCAATATTTTAAGTTATGTACATCAGATTTCTTTGAAAACCAACTCAAAATGAGGCTACAACCTCTTCTTTAACAAGATGCAACTTGTTGAGATCACCAACTCTCTGGTTTCTCTAGCACCCACTAGAAGGAAGCACCAACTCCCTGAGTGTTCCAGTGCCAACTGGATGGAAGCACCAGCTTCTAGTCACACAGGCACCAACCTGTATAGTAGAGAACAATGGTTCCCTCTTGCACTACCCTACCACCCTGTTTTTTCTGGCTGAAACCATATGGAAGCTACAAATCCTAGTCTCATCACTATTCTTCTACACTGCTATGCTCGACCTGCATCAATGTCTTCCTGCTCACATCTTCTTGCGCTTAAGTTATCATTCAGTCTGATGTTTTCACCATTTCTTCTCTATCCAGCTTATGTTTTTCATCTCTACATTTTATCCCTCAGTTCATGTTGTGAACTTAATTTCTTACAGTTCGAATAATTTTTACATAGAAACAACTACCTTCCTATGTCATGAAATCTTTCTTTTATTCATGCTCTCATCATCCATTACTCTCTGAATCTCCAACGCCCATGTCAGGTATCTCAAAAATGCTCAGGAATCATGATTCCAACGCTCAAGAACAATGATTCAGTTAATGTAACTGAATTGTAACTGATCAAGAAACCACAAAGTGAATCTATAACCCTTCGATAAGATTTTGTTTGATCAACACCGTTGGATTATACATGTAGAGTCTTTTTGAATTTTCAATGCGTAACCTCTAAGGTGAAGCCTGGAAAAGCTAGCTCCTTCCCCAATCTTCCACTGATGTGACCTTGGGTGATGCTCTCATGTGACCACGTGATTGTGGGTGTGGCCAAAGGTGGTTTGAGGGAAATCCACTTTTCACCCTACAATTCACTATAGAGCTCCACGTATGCCTTTGGTGATATCGTGGTTTTGATTGTGGCCCACTCATGAAGAATTAAGACGCAATAATGTTCTGACCCCGCAATGTGACGAGACCGTCAATCTCATGATCTTGATGATTCCCTTGAATGAACGGTTCAGATCTATCCTCTCAAGTCCATGGACCAGATCTAGCCTTCCTAAATCAACAACTGTGATTTACTTCATGATCCTGGCTTCAAGAGTTTCAAATCTCAAACCCTGCTTTCCTCCATACGCCAATATTCCAGAGTCGATGATATTTGAACACCTTTCCTTCTCAATTGATGGTTCTACCTTAACTTCAGGTATTTGACCTTTCAACCAGATCAACGATTCTTCAGCCCCTTTCTCGATCAACGGTCAAGATCTCCTTCGAGTCTCCAGACTTTTGAAATATCAAATCTCAAACTAACGCTCTAGATCAGACAACCCAGATTTACTTTAGATGATATGACACTTGAGATCTTATTCAGATCATCTGACGACTGAGATCTACTTCAGATGATCTGATGGTCGAGAATGTATTTCGGCTCTCTAGATCTCCGGGCTTCGAGGATTTCAAATCTCAAACTGACGCTCGCGATCAGATGGCCCAGATTCACTTCGGACGATCAGACGCTTAAGATCTTCTTCAGATGATATGATGACTGAGATCTACTTCGGATGATCTGACGGTCTAGAATGTATTTCAGCTCTTCAGCTCTCTGAGCTTCAGGGATTTCAAATCTCAAACTGAAAATTTTGAAGTGAGATTTTTCCAGAGCGTATTCTCCTCACATCTTTAGACCTGAAGTGAATAATGTTCATTTGATAAAGATATTAGATCAATGACTTGATTTGTATGTGATGCTTCTTTGCCTTGGTTTAAATCCAACGACCCTCCAACTTTGGTTATACTATCCTTCCACTTTATAATGATTTGACGACTGACGAAAATTTGCATAGTTAAGATCTCAAATCTTTTACATCGCTCATCCTATCCTTCCACTTAATTTGATCCGACGGCTGACGGGTATTCGGATAATCGAATTCTCATATTTTTCATCTTATCATGTCCTTCCACTAAAAAGTGATCCAATGGTTGACGGGTATTCAGATAATCGAATTCTCAACCATTTTTCCCTGCTTATCCTATCCTCCCACTTAAAGTGATCCAACAGTCGTGAAGACACTCGAAGAAGATCAATGATCAAGGATGATTGTGAACCATAACTTGCGAGTGATTTAACTCGTTACCCAAGCTCCACAATTTGAATTTGTGTGTTTGTTGGTGAGTCAACCATAGTCATCGATATTTGAAGTTATAAGATCTGACGGTCCTGACTAAGTGCAGGATTGGAAATAGCACAATGTCTAATTCTCTTTTCACTCTCCAAAATCTATCCCTGTTGTAGATTTGGCAATTGCACATCTGACGGTCACGACTTAATCTGACTTAATATGATCGTTTTTTGGATCAACCACATTCGTCGATATTTGAGTTTATGAAATATGATGATCTAGACTAATTGTGGGATTGTAACTAGTGAGCCATTTAATTATTCTTTCTCTCTCCGTAGTTCATCCATGTCATTGATCTGGTGATTGTGCATCAACAGTCTTGAATCGATCTGATTGTTGACTAATCCTCCAACAATTCTTCTAATATTCACCGCGCCATCTCTTCTAAGATTTGATCTCTGCATATTGTTCGCTTCTCCTCCTGAGCTTATTCTTTTCCTATTTTCCATCATTGATGTTGTTATTTCTATCAATGACAAGCACACTCTTCCTGTAAAACATGCCAACAATATCCCCCTTTGGCATTCATGGCAACCCTAAAAGGATGCACTATTCTTCTTAGACCTCCAATTGTAGCATCCAGGCCACACCTTTTCTCCCCCTTTAACATCAATGTCAAAGAAAACATGCTCCCCTTGAGTTGTTGCAGTAATTTTTTGGAGGTATCATATATTCGACCAACACATAGTCCCCCTGACAGGATGAACTCTCTTAGGTGAGATAAGAGATGACACCTAGGTTCTGACGAAGATATTCAAATGGTGTCTTGGCTAGGGGTTTAGTAAAGATGTTTTCAATTTTTTCTATGGAAGGAATATAATTCAGTCGAACAACTCTGTTTGTAACCTACTCTTTGAGAAAATGATACTTGATTGGTATATAATTCATTTTTTAATGGAGAATAGGATTCTTGGAGACACTAATGGCACTGGTGTTATCACGGTGAAGTGGAATTGGATCAGTATAAGTTACCTTCAAATCCACAAGAGTTTGTATCATCCATAAAATTTGAGTGCAACAAGTAGCAACAATAACGTATTATGCCTATGTAGTTGATAATGAAATAGATCCCTGCTTCTTATTAATCCATGCTACTAACTAATCACCTAAGAAGAATGCACCTCCACTGGTTCTCTTTCTCTCATCCAAACAGTTTTCCCAATCAACATGTGAATATGCAGTTAATTGAAAATTATGATTTCTAGGATACCAAAGACCATAAGTCATTGTACCCTTGAAATATTTGAATATTCTCTTGACAGCTGCTAAATGAATTTTTTTAGGAGAAGAATGATAACAATCTACCATTCCAACAACTTGCGTTATATCAGGACGGGATGTTGCGATGTACAAAAGACTACCTATCATTGATCGATATGCTCTTTGATCAACATCAAGTGAAATATCATCTTTACTAAGATTGCAACCAACCACCATAGGTGTGCTCACAGGTGTAGAATATTCCATCTGAAACCTCTTTAACATCTCTTTCAAATACTTTTCTTGAGAGATAAATATCCCTGCAGAACTGTGATTGATTTGTAAACCAAGAAAATATGACAATTCTCATATCACGGACATCTCAAACTCAGTCTACATTGAATTAGTAAACCACTGAACTGAAGGGTCATTAGTACATCCAAAAATAATGTCATATACATAAACCAAAACAACTAATAAATCATCACCTTCATACTTAATGCATATATTATTGTCAATAGTAACTTTCTTTAACCCTTTGTCTTGTAGAAATTGTCCAGTCTATAATACTAGTCTCATGGTGCCTGTTTCAGTCCATATAATACCTTTTTCAACTCACAGACATAGTCATGATTATCTATCAGTGAAAATAATTAAGGTTGCTCCACATATACATATTCTTCTAGATCTCCATTAAGAAATGTTGACTTAACATCCATCTAATGTACTTTAAAGTTCTTATGACATGCATAGGAAAGAAACATTCTGATGGCTTCCAATCTTGCCATTGGTGCAAAGGTTTCATCAAAATCATGTCCTTCAACTTGTGCATACACCTTACAGACCAATCTGGATTTATTCCTAACAATTTGTCCTTGTTCATTCATTTTGTTCTTAAACACCCATTTGGAGCCAATTACATTCTTATCTGCAGGTCTAGGAACAAGCTCCCAAGTATTGTTCTTCTCAATCTGGTCCAGTTCCTCATTCATTGATTTTAACCAATTTACATATTTATTGGCTTCATTAAAGTTCTTGGGTTCCACCATGGATATGAAGGTTATATGTGATTGCTCGATGTCTTTGATTATCCTTCTCCTGGTTTGTACACCTTTGTCTTTATCACCAATTATCTAACTTGCAGGATGATTCTTTTGAGTAATTCCAGAGGAAGGATTTGATGTTGTCTGTTGATTTGAGTCTACCTGAGTATTTGTATCTTCATCTGAATCAGATTCTTCTTTTTCTGATTCTTGGACCTGTTCATCTTCAACTTCAACTATATCCTTTGTTGTTGATTTAACACTGTTTACATCTTGTGCCAGTATTTCTTCATCAGCTTTTATGTTAATAAAATCAGCCAATTTATGAAGCCTCTTATTATAACATTTGCATCCTTTACTTTTTGTAGCATACCCTAAGAATATACCTTCATCATCCCTGTCATCATATTTTCCTGATTTTCATCATTATTCTTGATATAACACTTACTCCCAAAGATATTAAAATGCTTGATTGAAGCAGGTCTTCCAAACCATGGTTCATAAGGAGTCTTGTCACTTTGTGGCTTGAGATGAGATTTTTTAAGAATATGTACAATTGTATGAATTGCTTCTACCCAATATGTCTGAGCAATATTATTTTCATTCATCATTGATCTTTCCATCTACTAAACTGATCTATTCTGCCTCTCAACTACTCCATTTTGTTATGGAGTCCTTGGAATAGTATACTCTCTTTTGATCCCATGTTTATCACAAAAATATTTGAAGTCTCCTAAAATAAACTCTCCTCCTCTATCAGACCTTACTTCCTTCAATCGTTTTCCTATTTGATTCTCAGTCAGAGCGTTAAACACTTTGAATTTTTTAAATGCTTTAGATTTTTCTTTCAGAAAGGAAACCCATGTAAGTCTAGAATAATCATCAATAATAAACATGAAATAATTTTCTTTTCCTGTACCTTCCTTCCTTTATGGTCCACATAAATCCATATTTACTAACTGAAGAGGTTTCTCTGTTGATGCAAAGTTCTTAGATTTAAACTGTTTCCGAGTAAGCTTTTCTATTTGGCAAGGTTTGCATACAAAATCATATGGATTTGATATTTTTGGAAGATCTTTTACTGCCCCATTGTTTCTAAGTTTGATTAGATGATCAAAGTTTAGGTGTCCAAGTCTCCTATGCCATAACCAACTTTCATCATACTTTCTTAAGTGGCATTCTTCTTTTTCTTCTTTCAAAACATAGACATTGTTTTTTGTTCTTATGCTTTTTACAATCAATTGTCCTGAATTCACAGATTGTATTTTACAATATTTATAAGTGAATGCAACTTTACATCCTCTATCACAAAATTGACTGACACTAAGCAGATTATGTTTCAGACCATCTACAAACAACACATCTTGAGCTTTCCCTTTTCCATTACTTAGACTTACCATTCATTTACCTTTGATTTTTCCTAGTGCATCATTTCCAAAGGTTACATTTCCTGATTTTCTTTCATTTAGAGACATAAAATTACTTTTGTCTCCATTCATATGTTTGGAACATCCACTGTCAATATACCATGGGTTCTTTTTTCTTTGAGATGAAAGTACTAGACCACATTTTTCACCATATTTATTTTTCCAAGTGCTGGCATTTCTAGCTAAGGGTTTTATCCTTGGATCTGCTTTGTAATTCTTCAGATGGCAGTTTGCAGCTTTGTGGTCGAAGTTATGATAGTTATAGCAAAATGTAATATGTTAATATGTTATAACATATTACATTGTAATATGTTATATCTCATTGTTCAATAGGTCAAAGTGATTAGTGAAAATTTGTCTACTCATTGGTTGTTTAGTTCTATGTTGCAAAGATTGTTTATTTATTGATATCCTCAGTTGCATGTATCTAAACCTAATTTGACAATTTTCAATCTTATGACCAAAATTAGAGTAGTAAAAACAATAACCATGGAAGAAATTTCGGTACCTGAAGGATGGCCTTTTTCTTGGCATTTGTTGCTCCACCTTCTAATATATTTGTTTTTTATTACGGATCATCTGGTCTTTATTATCTTTTGGTGGCAGAGTACTCACATGGCCTGATTTTCTACTGACTTGGAACTTGATCATCTTTATTGGATCTTTTCTTTTTGTCTGTTTGTTGTTTGAACCACTTACATAGCCTAAACCAGTATTCAACAAAGGAGAACTTTGTTTTCTCAGAATGTCATTTCATTATGTTGATCGACAGTGAAACATTGAGAGTAATACCACAAAGGAATTCTTATCGACTATTATAGACAAAAGTGTTTTCCTCATCTCTCATTCTCACCATTTCTTTGCTACCAGTGAGTGTCCATAGCCCTGATGAAGATGCCTTGGTATCATACAAGAATGGCCCCACTTATAGTGAGTGTCCATAGCCCCGACATGTTTACTTGTACTTCTCACACTTTTAGTAGCATTTTCAACTTCCTTACAATTATTCTTTTCTACATTCACTTTTTAGTTATAAGAGTTATTTATTGATTTTCCAACATAGGTGAAGGTAAGTAGGAAGTTGGGTGATATGAGAGTTACTTTGATTTACAAGTCTCGGTTGTAAATTTATTATTGCAGGTCCATAAACATGAATCATCGATGCATTTTAGAATTAGGAATATCAAGGGAAGAGTCACTGGAATTATGTAGAAGAAATTGAATTTATGACATTTCAAGAATCTTGAGTGGAACAAATGCATGTCATGAGATTGATCACATAAGTGATTGATGGAAGACATCAAAAGGTATTGAATTAAGAGGTTATAAGTTTTCTTTTGGCACAAATGAATAAGATCCTCTTTTCTATACTATCATCATTCATGAAGATAAACGTTGATCTCAGGATAACTCTACCACTTGAATATGGAAAGGCACTCGTAGAAAAAGGAACTTACATGGGTCCAAAATTCTTGGGTCCCTTTTGCGAAGGAAAATGATGTTTCAGAGTAGCGAACAGTAAGCTATTCTAAAATGAAAGGTGTAAAAAGAAAAGAAAAATTTAAGTAAAGGCATGGGAAAAAACAAACTGGGAGAGAAGGGAAGGACGATTGGAGTGAAAAATAACAGAAAATGAAAAGAAGAAAACAAAGAAAAACCCACTGTGTACAAGGCTTCATCACCATCAGTGATTAGGAGAAGTATTTATTGAGGATTTGGCCATTGACAGGGAGCTCCTCCTCATATCCCTGTAATGTTTTAAGTTTGAAAGTTCCAGGACCTATTTTCTAGTGAATAAGATAGGGTCCTATGCACAATTTCTGTAATTTGTGTGTTTTCCCTTGAGTTCATTATCTTTTTCCCATATGTGAACAATGTCTCCCTCCCAAAAAATATTTATTACCCACAACTGATTTGTCAAACCATTTTTTGATTATTTCTTGATGGCATGTTAGCTTCATCTTAGCTTTTTCCCTTTCTTCTTCAAGTTTTAATAGCATGTTTAATCTCTCATGCATTACTGGGAAAGCCTCATCTTGGCTAGTTTGGGCCAGTTGCAAGGTGGGTAGGAAATTATGGGTAGACACAGTGGCTTCCTGTCCATAGACTAGGAAGAAAGGGGAGTTACCAATGGATGACTTGGGAGTCACTCTATCAGCCCACATGGCGTTCTAAAGAGCGAGGTGCCAATTTATTTGATGATCATTGATATTTTTATTGATAATTTTAATAAGTTTCTTATTAGTTGACTCTACCAAACCGTTCTCTTATGGGTAGTAATTCTTTGAATACATAACCTTAATATTTTGTTCCAGAGTGAATTCAATCAATTTAAGAGAAGAAAAATACTTGGAATTATCAAAGAATAATGAGTGAGGAATTCTAAACCTGGTGATGATATGGGATTCAAGGAGTGAAGTCACATGATTTTCATTAATATCCTTCAAGGGAATTTCCTCTCTCCATGTGTTGAAATAGTCACTAGCTGGCAAGATGTATTTGTACAGTTGGGAAGAGTTGGGATTGATTTCCCTGATCACGTCCAACCCCCACTGTTGAAAGGGGTGTTTAATGACTACAAGCTATAGGGGGAAGGAAATTTTATTTTATCTCTCGATGAACATTTGGCATTCTTGGAATTTACTTTCATATGTGTGAGAATCATTGAATAAAGTGGGAAAGTAGTAGCCATCTCTAAGGATTTTGTGAGCAGTGGTGTCTCCATTGTAATGTTTGTTCAACAACACATGTATTCCAATAGAGGATGAACACCTTCATTAAACACTCACAGAACCATATCAAAGATCAATAAACCAATTTTTTGACATGGTAAAACCCCTACAGGGAAACATCCACGACCCCAACCAATGCGACCAATTGGACCAATTTATAAATGAAAAACAAAAAGATTACATAGAGATTTTACAAGATAGTTTCTCACAATCGATCATCGGCAAATGAACCTCCATGGTTTTTAAATAGATAACATGGGCCAATAGGGTGTTAATCCATAGATCAATGGACATTAAGATCGAAGAGAATATGAAACTTCAGATCACTCTATGCCAAGAACATATCGTGACCATTAGATTTCCTAACTAAAAATGCCTACTAATGCATACTAAAGAAACATAGTAATAAACACGCTTTTACCTAACGACACATTAGACCAAGTAGATCTTAACTAACTCCTAAGTGTCTAATTATCCTAACATTCCCCCTTAAGAACAACTTGGGATAGGATTGAATGATTTACAATAGTGACATAATAGAAGAAGAAAGGAGGAATTAGAGCCTATCCCTCCTTAATGACAACTTCTTGAACTACTAACATAGATCAAAGTTTGGAAAACTTCGCTTCTATAAGAGACTTTGTGAAAATGTCTACAACTTGATATTCTATAGGGAAAAAGAACACTTCAATAACTTGATCATGAATGATATTTCTGATGAAATGCATGTGACACTTGATGTGTTTGTTGCATTGATGTTGAACTAGGTATTTGGCGATATTGATGGCACTCTGATTGTCACACCAAAGGTTGGTCAGATGTTGCTGCTAGAATCCAAACTCTTAAATGATCTGTCAAAGCCACAAGGCTTCCTGACTTGTATTTACCGCTACTCAGTACTCTTCTTCTGCTAAAGAAAGTGAAATAGCATGTTTTTTCTTACAGGCCCATGTGATAGATCCTAAAACAAGGATGAAAACATAACCTGCAGTTAACTTCCAATCATCAAGGTCACTGGCCCAATCTAAATTATTGAAACCAACCAATAAAGGAGTCCCCTCTGAATTGTAATGGATCCCAAATTGAACTGTACCCGGTACATACCAAAGTATCCTTTTAGCTAATTTCATATGGCTTTCATGGGTTGTTTTCATATAGTGGTAAACAAGACCAACAACAAAGGAAAGATCAAGATGGGTATGACTCAAGAACAAGAGGCTACCGACTAACTAACGATGCAAGGTGACATCAACTTTGGGAGAAGTATAGCTGGCAAGAAGCTTCACTCCATACTGGAAGGGAGAAGGGGCTAGTTTACAACATTTCATGTGAAAGCGACAAAGAAGGTCACAAGCATACTTAGATTGGGAAAGAAAAATTCCTTCATTGGTTTTCAAAACTTGGAGGCCAAGGAAATAGTGAAAAAATCCTAAGTATGTCATTTCAAATTTATTCTTAAGGATGGTTTTCACATGGTTTAAACATTTTGAATCACTACTAGTAAGGATAAGGTCATCAACATAAAGGACAAGGATTATGAGATGGATTCCTACTTTCTTGGTATAGACATTAGGATCCGAATGGAATCTAGAAAATCTGGTGTCAATAAGAAAGTTGTCCATTTTGGCATACCAAGCTCAAGGAGATTTATTAAGACCATAAAGAGATTTATTAAGGTGAGAAATAAGGATAGAGTCATTCTAGACATATCCAGGAGGTTGTTCCATGCAGATTTGTTTTTTCAAATCCCCATGCAAGAAGGAGGATTTAACCTCCATCTGATGGACCTCCCATTTATGTGAGGTAGCAAGGAAAAGAACAACGCGATTGGAATTCATTTTGGATACATATGAAAATGTTTAATTATAGTCAATTCCTTCAACATGGGAAAATCCTTTGGCAACTAACTGAGCCTTGTGTCTTTCAACACTTCCATCTGATGCATACTTAGTTCTGTAGACAAATTTACATCTGACAAGTTTTCTTCCTTTTGTAAGAGGTACAAGATCCCAAGTATCATTTTCTATTAAAGAACAATACTCTTCATTCACTGTTGTATCCCAATATGGATGAACTCAAGCTTCTGCAAATGTCCTTGGATCATGAGTCTCTGAAACTTGATCCAAAAGAGTGTTATGGGGAAAATCCCCCTATATTGGGTCTAGGTATAGGCAGAGCAATGACTTCCCTTAAAATATTGTTCTACCCTTAAGCTACCCCAAAAATATCTAAAAGAGATGACAAGAGAGAGGAAATAAGGTCAATGGGTGCACCTCTAGTCCTTGCAACTGGTGTAGACCTCTTTCACCTTTACAGCTTCCTAGATTGTGGGTCTCCTCCCAAAGCTGACCTGCAAAGGCTTAGGAAAACAATGCTACAACACATACAATCTCTACTTATCACTTTCAATGTTCATATATAGACATAGATGCATAAATCAATAAATTAATAAAGACATAATGTTGTTGGAAAACAATGAACTTTTTTATTAAGTTTCAAGACAAAAATGATTACAACCTTTGTCGACAATCTCTCCACGAATGAGGTTCTGGCTCCTCTATCATGGCTCTAAGTTCATCAATCCCACATTGGATTCTCACAACCAACTTATCACTTGGGAAAGGAGAAAGAGTTTTATATGGAGAAAGGGCTAGAGGAGAATGTTGAGGCTAAAACTCAGAATAGGATGCAAAACTTGGGCTAAGAAGGGGAAGGGAATTTGGCAAAGTTTTCTTATTCTTTTGCTTTTATTGTCAAATGACACCCCAAGAACTCTTTTTATATGATAAAAATATGGTTATTCAGTTTGGGGATGGGCTACAAGGGGTAAAATGGTTAGGAAACCCTTGATATCCCATAAAATCCATTGAATTCCTTGCAATTTTATATTTTTTACAATTTTTGGAGGTAAACACGGGCTAACTAGCATGCAGCTCACGTATGTGCATGGGCTAAATAGCATGCAACATGCATGTGTATGCGGGCTATTAGTGCATTAGGGCGCATACACTATCCAAAAAATAGTTTTTTAAGAAGAAACCTCAACAGTATTTTGGCAAAGTATGTAAGTGGAAAGGCCAATGTCTTGTATGCATAGGTAAGGAATTTTTAGACTATAACAAATGCCCCCTAATGCGTGAGGTTAGAAGAGAAAATAATGTCCTAAATACATTACAATATATTTAGATAGTGGGAAGGCACAGAGTTGAGTGAGCCTGAGATGAGTGTTTGTGAGCGTGCCATCTACAAAAATAATAATAATCTCTCTGAGGTGGGCATACCCATGCTCGAGATAAACTAAGCATGGTTTCCAATCAAGTACATTGCAGATCCATTTCACATACGACTACTAGAAAAAATGTAAATGTCCATATAAAGTGCAGATGCGAACAATACACATCGGATCTACATCTCAATATCATTTGATGATATGAAAGTACAATATAATATGCATCTTCAAGAAGCATCAATGCCTATGGCTGAAGATGAGGACTTCATGGCTCGAGCAACAAATTCAATATCTTCAAACGCTCAGGAAGGAGTACAATAGGAGTGTAAGAGTCACTAACCTGAGGTTTTCGACATGCCATTGGTGAAAGACTATAGGATCTCGATCACCACGTGAAAAACTTCATTGATTTTTAATCCAAACTTGATTGAAATCTCAATATGGATGAATCATGAAAGTCAAGAGATAAAATGCAGAATGACTGATGAATCTGGTTGGATAAAACTTCCCTTGGAAAAAATCATGATAAAATGATGAGAGTCACGCAACGTAATATTGACTTAATTACGAGATACAGGAGGCACCACAAACTCTCCATATGTTTGGAAGAGTAACCAAACAATGGAGGACACAACTCTATGTAAGGAGAACAACTTACTAAGATCATACTAGATCCCAATGCTTGGTGAGAAAACAAAAGGATGTGCTTTGTCCAAGGGAAACTATCTTGCTGCTAAAAAAAGAGAATGTATATCCCATCCCCTCTTTTTGGAATATTTGATTTCTTTTTCTTTTTCAAATTTTTAACGAGGTTCAAATAGAATAAAAGAATGATATGTTACAAAGGAGGAACGAGTGTCACAGACAAGCAAACTAGTTCCAAGTGCATGGAACATATTGATGTTTAGTGCAAAGAGACATGTGTAGGATAAGGACACTCGGGAAAATTCCTACATGGGTCAAGGTGTCAAATCACAAGGGAAAAAAGTTCTACAAGGCTTGCATTTAAGAAATGCTTTTGAAGGTTCTGTTAAATAGCAACATGAAGCCGACATTAGGTCAAAGAAGCAAGGATGATGCATGTGATGCGATTAAATATGACACAACAGGACTCCTTCCGTGTGAAGTTTTACGAGCCCAAAGAAGGTAAGCTCGGTGGCTTTTCACGTTTAGAGAGTTTGAAAAACACTAAAATATGACTCTCGAGTGTTCCTTTTTCGTAATTAGTCCAGTCAGTTTGAAAAATGGATAAAATTATACCAAAAGAACATCTTTTCAATACCATTTTAACGATTCAGATTGAGACAAGATCACTCGGCTATCCTTTCAATTTTAAGGAGTTTGAAAAGAACTTAACTATGGACTCACAACCTTTTTCTAAGTTTAGTCTCCTTATCCCAAAAAAGTATAAAATATAACTTAGGAGAAGTCTATCAGCAAGACAGGTCTCTCGAGGTGTACCTTTTTCCTAGATAATCTATTGGATAGAAAAAGGGTTAAACTTATGCCAAATAGATATTCCTTCTGGACCAATTAACGAGTGTAAAAGGAACAAGGTCACTCGACAATATTTTAATATTTAAGGAGTCTAAAAATAGATTAATTATGGACTCCGAGGGGGTTCCTTTTTTGTAAGTAATCTCCAAGTCCCAAAAAAGAGATAAACCAAAACCGAGGAGAATGCCCCTTTTTCAAAAATTTAGTCCCTCGGGCTCGAAAAAGGGTTAAACTTACGCTTGAGAATACTCTCCTAGAGAACCGAATCTCCTAGGTCATACCTTTATTCATAAATTAACTTTTCAGACCAAAAAAGGGGTAAAATACCGCTAGACAGATGTGTCTTCGAATTTGATTTTAGAAAGAATGAATGGAAACAAGATCGTGTTGACGAGCGAAATTGACTGTCTATCAACTGGAAGAGCGAGCCCAGTCCGGGGTTGTCTAAATAACCCAAGCCGTTTGGTGTAACTCATTTTGACGGGTTTAATGGCTCTGTTGGCCAATCTAAAAGTCCTAGAAGAAACAAATAAAATAAATAAAAGAGTTGAAATAACTAACTAATTACTAAACACACTATATATATGTACAT
>SNQJ01S0034564.1:6714-18128 GCA_010110895.2 Picea sitchensis
TTTCTCTGGTGGACGTAGCCCACACTGGGTGAACCACGTAAATCTGTGTCTCTCTTGTATTGTGTGTCTTCTGTGTTTTGTTTCTGCATTTGTTTTATTTTATTGCTCCACGGCCCTGTTTTTCTAACAACAAATACGTCCATGGAATAATAATTCAAATATTTGCAAGATATCAATTGGACGAGAAAATAGTATTTCTATTAAAATAATCAGCAGAAGTACACAAGTGACAAACTTCTGTAACGACACATATAAGAACGGATAAACTAAATCCCTCTAGCTGGGTCTCCACCACTCAATCTTCCACCAAAGGCAAGCTCATATATAAGAGTCAATAGGGTTCTCCATCACAAAGAAGGGAGAGTTTGGGCGCTGAAAAAAAGGAGTTCAGACTTTCAGGGACAAAGGGATGCAGACTCAATATGAAGTGAAATTTATCTAGAGTGTCTTTTTTCTCAAAGTTGAATTATTCCCGTACATGGCTTGAATATGGCTCATTTTATAGTCTTCGAATGGAACTAAAGGGTCAAGTCAGAATGTTTCCAGTATGTGGAAGGTTAAGGATCATGGATCTCATGACATGGCATGGAAACCCGACATAATTTTTAATTTTGAGCACCAAACCCAATGTACGCGGGCTGTAGTGGAGCAACTTGCATATACGCTTGTTGTATCACTGATATGGAGCGTGTATATGTGGAAAAATACATTTTTTTGGCTCTGAAATGAACAAAAAGAGACTTCAACTCTACAGAGGGAAAATGGAAGGTCATCTAAGCAAGTTTCATGGAGTGAGGTGAAATTTGTTGTAACAAATGACCCCTAATGTGTGAGGTTAGAGGACTATCTACAATGACCAAAATACATTATAATTCTCAGAAGTGGAGTAAGGAAGACTCAGCTGGAAGTACTAGTTGTTCATAAGAATATTACAATCCATAATGACTTTGTACACATGGCTGCCAATCTGAATTACACGGTAGATCCATGTGCAAATATATCAAATAGTTGTTAATCATGGCCATGAATAGTCAATGTAAAGCAAACATATTCCATAGGCTGTCATAGTCACAAACAAGGCATAGTGGGATCTAATCTCAAAATCAATCTGAAGATATATGTATACAATGGAGTACAATCTGATCTCCCATGATCACTAAAGTCATATTGGTACTGGTCCAATGAAAGACAACAACAAATTAGGAATGTTGATATTGTAAGCTAGAGGTCTTCTACACTATCCGTCGAAGATGCAAGTCTACATTATGTGAATAGAGGCGTTGAGGTCGAACACAACGAGACTTCATTTGATTACTGGTCATTAAGGTATACCGTTAACAAACACAATATAACCCATCGATGATGAAAGTAGGTATCAAGGCACCAAGTACATTCTACAAGTGTGAATAGAGGTGTTGAGGTCGAACACTTGAAGAATATATCGATCATGGGACATTGATATATTTCCAACTGTCGATGGCGGGAGAACCTGCCACTGATCACTGCAAGCCTCTAGGTACTCATAGGACTCTAGGTCTCATTTCCAGAATAGATGAGATGAAGTCGATGGAAGGAGACCCGCTGAAAGGAGAGCATTAGGGAATCTCTCATCATTCAACACGAGGTATAAAACAATAGCTTGATGATTAGGATGAGTTCATACAAATAGGATGTTCATGAACCAATGACCCCGTGCGTCCCTCACATGCACTAGATGCAAGTGGTGCATGAAAGAGACCCTCTAAATAGCAGCCAACAAAGAAATTTTTCGACAAAGGTGGTGAAGCCACCAACAAGGCTAATGGAATCCAAGATATTGTACGAATCCCAATGTGTGAATAGATTTCTTGCCATCAAACACAAGGGAAACCCCCTCAGTCAACGACCAATGAGGAAATGTTATCTGTTGGGTTTAAGGTTACTAACCCATAATGAAAGTAGGCCCAGGGTGCATAGTAGGACTACAACTTCATGTGACTTTGAAGATACACTGAGGGTATGTCCGACCTGGAAAGTCGAGAGTTCTGAGAAATGGCCGACACAGGATTATAGAATTCCTTTGAACAAGAGCATGAGACATATAGATAACTCAGGAAGCATAGAATTAATGATAAAACTTTGTGATGCAGGAGGCACCGACAAACTCTCCATAGGGACTGGAAGACTAACCAGTCGGAGGAGTAAACTCTAAGTAACGAGCTCAACTTCCTAAGGTCATGCTAAAACCAAAATTTGGATGAAAGTGGAATTAAAATCTTGTGCTCTGTTCAAAGGCGACACGATTGCTGTCGATATGAGATAATATTATTTTCCCGCTCGTCTTTTTTTGTTTTTGCATAGACAAATAAATGCTATAATACAGGAGATGAAATGAGTGTCGCGAGTAAGCAACTAGTTCCAAGCAGTGGAACATACCTATTCTCAATGCAAGGAAGTGCATGCAGGGCATGTACACTCGAGGGAATGTTTCCTCTAAGGGTATATGGTGTCAAGATGCAAAGGATATATGGAAGGCACTACTTGGTTAGTGATGCAAATTGATGAGGTAAGAGGCTTATAACGAGGAAGCGAGAAACGACAATAGGCTGAATAGTGCAAGCAGGATGATGGAATTCAATTACAACTTAACTCCAAAAATGTCATTTTTCGTAGATTTAGTCCCCTGGGCCCGAAAAAGTATAAAATAATACCCAAGAGAACTCTTCTAGCCAATGGTGACTAGAGTATTCATTTTTCATAAGTAGTCTACTTGGTTCGAAAAAGGGTTAAACTTATACCAAATATACGTCCTTTCAAATCCATTTAACGAGTGTGAAATAGACAAGTTCACTCTGCAATATTTTTTATTTTTAGGGAGTCAGAAAAGAGATTAACCAAGACTCGGGGGGGAGTCTCATAGGTAACGTTCAGAATACTTCTAAGTAAGACAATGGGGTTCGAACACAAAGTCATATTGGGACTATAAGGAACTCCCGGTCCTATGGAATAATTTCCGCATGGGCACCAAATTACACAAAGGTTCTAACTAGGGAACCCATGTTTGGTAAGTCTCTACCACTTAATAACGACACTTGTAGCAATAGTTAGAAGGTTCTGTATCGCTAATCAATGGGTTCGTACCTAAGGTGTATGGATCACTGTCATAGGACAATGCAAGAATGTAAAATGGAGTGAAAACCTATTCTATATGTCGGTGAAAGGATATACTTTCAAAAGGCATGAACGAGTGGTACGACGTTGGAAACCGCAAAAAATCCTGGACAAAACCACAAAAAACCAAATATTTCCACTGTGCTATTAGTCCATAAGGTTAAAAAATAGCAAAGAACTATAGAAAGTGGGTAAAACGTTTCTACTAATAGTAAAAATAGAACATTTTACAATACCATTTGAGTGTTTTCACCCACATAGTGCATTTTAGGCCATTTTTCCCACGAATTCAAGTGTCGATTGAGGGAGCTATGATCAACGAAATCAACAACCATTTGGACCAAGTAAGTGCCCATCCCCTCTCCTTCAATTTCAATGGTTTAAATTCTAGTTTTAGATCCCATTTTTTTAGTATTAGAGGGCGTAACATGGAAACTAGGGTATACACGTGTGACAGATCATCGAGTTGCATATACGAATCCATATACACGGGAAAAACGAAGCATGCATACATATATGTAGCCCTATACGCGACTATTATCAAGTTATCCCCCGTACAAGTCTGTGAACAAGATTTTTAAAGGATTTTAACTCAAAAAATGATTTCTCCTTTGCAGGATGATTATTGAATGGAGGGAAAGGGAGCATGAGGAGATAAATGCAGCAATGGAAAGCGATGCAGGGGCCCAACAAGCTTTAAAAAGATGTGGCCTTTATAAATTTTGGGCGCTCAAGGGAATGAGGGCTTAGGTGAGGTTACTCCAGTTGCTAGTAAACTACTGGGATTCAAAAACAGAGTCCTTCAATCTCAATGTGAAACCATTGAGGATTGAAGTGGATGATATATACTTTATCATAGGATTGTCTTGCTGAGGTGAGGTAGAGAATATCAAGGCCTAAGGTGTTGGGGATGGTATGACTATGGAGGATTACATTTCCACCTACTGTGTAGCAGGAATAGATAAAGTAGGGAGCCAACTCCCTATCAGGGCAATCAAGAACCTGAGTTTAATGATCGTCGTGGTAGTACTCACACAGATTTCGAGGTCGACCTTGTTGCACCAGGAATCAAGGCCACTCATGTTCTATGCAGTGGATTGTTTAAGACCCACTGTTTATGACTGATGTACCTCACTGCTGACTAACATGAAGAGCCAGTTGACGGATTGCAAACAAGGGAAAAAATAAATTTCAGATTTGGATCCATACTTTGTAGTTTTTTCTTTTAGAGGGTTCTAGGTTTGATCCCTAGAGTAGAGATTACTCCACATGGGCAACACGATCCAACCATGTCACGGTGGACCGACGTGATGAGACATCTAGGAGGTGGTAGGATACCAACCGCCTACAATGAAGATTTCTTTTTATGGTGGCATCGACAGGTCATAGCCATTGATGACTACCCTTACAGAGGGATCGATTATAGAGGGGATCCTGACATGCCTTTGCCACCAGGTTCCGCCTACGGTTATATTGGTAAGAAATGATTTTATATATTTCATTTTTTTATTTTTTTCAATTTTAATTAAGACAAAATAAAAAACACAAATATTTTTGCATGGTATCAAGTATTAACAAGTGCTTTGTTATGCAGATGTAGGTTCACGACGTCCAGAGAGATTCCCACGAAATTGGCGAAGGGGCCAAGGAGATGAACTAGCGGGCGAGGACACAGAGAGAGTGCTACAAAATGTGCAGGGGAACCTGGCTCGATTGATGTACATGATTCCTATGGTTCAAGTGGAGGATCTTCCAAAGGCGATGCAGTGACATGTGGTGGGTGTACCCCGTGCATAGGTGTGACTCTTCCATCATCTTGGAAACACCGTAGTGTGCTATCATGATACGCATCAGGTGCCACAGGCATAGATGCCATGTTCATGTTATATACCGGCCATATATGTATTTTGAGGGTGTGAGCGCCATTTTGTACTTATGACACCATATTTTTTGAACTCGAAAGGATGAAATATATACAAAAAAAATTGGTCTTCGACTTTACTTATATATGTTACAATGTTACAATGTATGAATGTGTTTTCTTTTCTTAATTATGTGACAAATTCCAATCTAAAATATAATTAGCATATGTATCAGATACATGATTATAACTTCTAGGGATGTGATTATAAGTAAGAAAATCAAAGTATCGTTCCAAAAACTGTACCCATAGGAATCGTCGGAGTAGAGTAGGATCTCACACACGGTAAATACCATTCAAATGACATACGATTAACTGAGATTCCAGGTGAACCTCTAAAGACCAAACACTATGTAAAATGGTGTCACATAATATCTCTATCACGGTGCTATACTCAGCCACATTATTCATTGATGGCTCTAGACGAATGCCACCTGAAGACACCAGTTGCCCTTGGGTGAGTAAATGACCCAAGCGGCGGAAGCCATGTTCCATGTAGGACGACTACACCATTTGCAAATCCTAAGTAAATTGAAGACTCCATTGACATCTACCAACCAAGGGAAAACTTGATAAGAAAACCAATGACACAAAAGAGAAGATAAAGATGTATATACAGTAAGATACACTAGTATACAAAGGTCATGCCCAAGATTGAGGGCTCAATCGTAATACCTTTTAAGGTAGAGCTGATTTCTAGTCTCATCCAAAATATTCCATTCATAATATTCTAATTCATAGGATCCTTTCTCTAAGACACGTCACATGATATAAGGACCTTGCCACATGGGGTTGAACTTGCCTGGCCCTAATAGTTCTTTGGCTTGGTCATAAATGAGAACCAAGTCACCCTCAACGTAGTGCCGAGGATAAGAAAAATGATCATAATGAACCTTAACATGTCGTTTATTCGGTTTTATAGCTGTAGAGGCATCCTGACGCTGCTCATCAAGGCACTCCAGGTATACGAGGAATTATTCAAGATCAAATGTGTCAAGTAGGACCTCAATTTCCATCACAAGGGAATGGATTTCACATTCAATCAGAGGAATCAAGTCCACGCCATGTACTAACTTAAAAGGAGATAAACCAATGGAAGTATTTACCGTGGTTCGGTATGCCCAAAGTGCAGGGTAAAGCATGCTGGGTAAAGCATAAGATGCTAGTCAGATTTACTCTGGCTGATTTTTTTTTGCAAGATGGTCTTGAAAGATTTATTCATTGCCTCTACTTGTCAATTTTCCCGAGGATAGTAAGGGGAAGAATGACTGTGCTTAAACCCCAGTTTTGATGCTAACTCTTTCATCATTTCATTCTGAAAGTGACTGCCATGATCAGTGACAATCTCTCTTGGGATTCCGAACCGGGCTATAATTTGGTTGAATACGAAGAATTTTGTAGTTTTACCATTGAATTTAATGGTAGGCATGGTCTCTACTCATTTAGTAAAGTAATCTATGACCACGATAATATGATGGTGCCCCCCAACTGAGGCTAGGTTATAGTCCATAAAATCTACCCCCCACTTGGTGAAGGGACCAATGGTGATGACTGGGTGAAGAGGGGCTGGGTGCGAGGGCATTTTCCGAGCGAACACCTGGCAAGGGTGACACTTTTTGATCGCTTCAATAGAATATTTAAAAATTGATGGCAAAAAATAATCGGCTCGAAATATCTTTTGGACTGTCGCAAGACCAGATAAATGACCACCACATGCCCCACTGTGACAGTCATTGAGAATAGCCTCAACTTTCTCGTGAGTAAAGCAACAACGCAAAATGTTATCTACACCTCGATGATACAAAGTGTCATCGATAATAAGGTAGTTTTTATCCTGATGACGTATACTTCATCGATCGTTTGTCGACAGATGTTGGGGTAGCTTCAAGGTTTGAAGATAGATCAAAATGTCTCCATACCAGGGGTCTGAAGACGATACAAGGAAAATATGTTCATCCGTGAATGAATCGTCATGAAAAATGTCCTCATCTAGTCGAGGGAAGTCCGATATCAACTCGGAAAAAACTAGCGATTTCTTGGACTTAGCCAAAGAGAAATCGAGATCAAATTCTTGCAAAATAACAATCCACTTATTGTATTTCCCCCCTATGATATGCCTAGTGGGGAACGTATTGAAATGGATTGATATCCGCAACTATGGTAGTTTTTCAAAGTAAGATATAATGTTGTAATTGTTGAACCATATGTATGACAGCTAAGGCTAGCTTCTCTACGTGTGAGTATTTAAGTTCAAGACCAACTAGGTTTCAACTGAGATAGTAGATAATGTCCTTATCGAACTCACCATCCTCCTGAATTAGAACCATACCAACCATCCCTTCAGACATAGAGATATAAATAAAATAGTCTCTACTGTAGTCTGGAGGCTTCAACAAAGGCGCCGATACCAAATCTTTTTTAAGAGCATCGAAGGATTCCTGGTCTCGCTCTTCCCATATAAATGGAGTGTACTTCTTAAAAATATGCATGAAACCTTTAGTTAAATTGTCATAGTTCACCATGAACCGACGCAGGAAGTTAGCCTTCTGCTGTAAACCTTGAAGTTGTCTAATGTTGTGCGGGGGAGGCAATCAAAGTATTGCCTCAACCTTCATAGGATCTACTATGATCCCATGCTCATACACTATGAATACTAAAATATGACCAGACCTAATGAAAAAATGCACTTGTGAGGGTTCAACCGAATGCGATAGTAATGACATATCTTGAATACTAATAAAAGGTGAGTGGAGTGATCTACTCTCTTGTGAGAGTGAGCAACGAGATCATCTAGGTAAGATTCGAAAATATCTTAAGATCGTGAAAAGAAAAGGTCATGGAACATTGGAAGGTTGCTCTGATGTTTTTAAGGCCGAAAGACATTTTACGGTATGCAAAAGTACCCCAAGGACAAATAAATGCCATCTTATGTTGATCCTCGGGTTTGATCTAAATTTGATTATACCCTAAAAATACATCCATAAAATAAAAGACTTCGCTTCCCGTGCACTTGTCAAGAATCTGGTCAATGAAAGGAGTAGGGAAGTTATCTTTAGGAAAATCCTTGTTCAGGTCTCTGAAATCCATACATACGCGGATGGTTCCTTGCTTTTTATTTATGGGAACAAGGTTGTACACCCATTTAGTCAAGGGAACCAGGTAGATGAAACCAACATTAAGTAGCTTCTCTACCTCTACCTTAATAGCAGGGGCCTTCTTAGGATTAACAACTCTAAGACATTGTCGAATAGGTTTGGCATCCATATAGGTTTTAATTTCATGTTTGACAATGTTGGGGTTGATCCCTGACATCTCTTTATATGACCAAGTGAATACATCTCAAAATTCTTTGAAGAGATCGAAGTAGATTTGGATTTCTTTAGACAAACAATCCACACCGACATACACGTTTCAATCTTACCAGGGGTATGAGAGATGTCAATCATGATGGTAGGAGAAATATTTTCCATGTTTCCTTTGGCATAAATACTATGCGTATCTAATGGAACCGCGACATGACTGACCATATCACTCAAGGTAGATGTAAATTCATTTTATTTGATCTTAACAAGCTATGGGAGAAAATAGGATCAATGATGCATATCGTCCCAAGGCCTATCAGGACCAGACATGGCCTCTAAGATGGATTCATCCGAAGGTAAAGTATCATCAAGGAAATCATGCGAATAAGATGATTGAGCGACCCATATGGGCTATAAAACAAGATCCACCTCGTCCATTCGTAAGGAAGAATGATCTAGGTTAGCAGTAGCGTCAAGAATAGCCTAATACACAACCTCTGCTGCTGATAGTGGCATTTCCATCCCAATGTGCGACTGTCCTTCGTACGACACAGTCGGGGAAGGTAGGTTCCAAGGGTCGTTGAAATACACAGTATAGAAAGGAACATGCCTCATCGATGACGAAGAATCACTGGAATGACATGAATATGGTGAATTGGTGCCATGAAATCAAAGCTACCCATCGAAGAGGAATACATTCCGACACCAACATCCTTAGTTACATGCTGAGAATTATCAATCACAGGGACCAAAGGTCCAACCGATGCACTAGGACTAGCGTGTGCAAAGGACAACTGATCAATCATCACTATTTTCCCTTCGTGAGGAAAACATAAAGTGTGGAAGATGGACAACACGACGATTGTCATGGAATAAGTCTGATTACACCCTAGTAGTAAATTGTATTCGAGAGGCACATCAACCACCTCGACATCAACCTCCACTATCTTCCCACCTAACTGGACCGAAAAAGCAGGAAGAATTCTTTGGGGTCGAAATGAACGCCCATCAAATGTGGTCAACATAGTCATAGATTGGGACAGGGTTAGAGATCCAATGGTTTTCCAACATGTTAGTGACATCATGTACGTCGCAACACCTTCATCAATTACAATATGTTTGATGGTAATTTTCATTTACTCCACATGGATTTGAAAGGCCAGATGGTAAGGAAAGCGAGGCCTAACATCCATGACGTCAAACTTGATAACCTTCAAGCCACATGGGTCTAGAGCTCCTAACGCAGATAACAAGGAGTTCCTCTGTGAAGGACACGTCTGGAGAACCTCCAAAGCCGACATCACACAAGGGGCTTGGCCCAGTTCTTCGACAATCAAATAGTTTTGGGTGACTCTGGCATTAGGATTGTGGGTAGATTCCTTTAGTACTCCTTTCGGAATATGTGGCATAGGTTACGAATTTTCGATCTGCAAGGGTGTTTTTGAAGGAGGAGGAAACTCTGGACCTATAACAGTTTGTGAAGAACTGTAATCACGAGATCAAGTGGCTACATCAATCTGAGACTTGACTATATTAACGTATAGATGGCCACCTTCATTTGTCAAAGGGTTTTGATTCCCATTCGACGCATTTCCAGTGTTGGAGGTCCCTGAGGACATGTGTTGATTATGTGGAAACATATTTGTCAGCACGGTGGGAAACTCTGATAAGAGCCTCGAGTCCTCCTCGATTTTGAGGCATAGGTGGGTAAGGTGATCATCTTTACAAAGTTTACAAGGAAACTTCATCTTCCGTTTCTCTTTCTTTCCCTCACCAACATTATTATTCGATATATCATTGTTAGTGTCATCCTTGTATTTATTATTACTTTTCCCACCCTTACTATTATTACCTCGTCCTTTCTTTTTATTCCCTCCTCGTTGTTGGTTACCATTTGGGTTAGACGACGACTATACAGAATGCACATCCGCTGATTGGGTGGGGGTGGAGGATGAAGTCGAAGCTTTTCTTGCTACATGATGGCTTAGAGACACATATTTCAACTAGTTCGTCACCAAGTCTGTAGATTTAGCATTTGCAGAGCCTATGATGCCATCGGCATGAGGCCCAATATTTTGTCTAGGGTCATAGTTTGACCGTGGTGCGTCAGGAAGAATTTCATAAAGCATCCCAGATTGAACATATATGAGGTCCAATTGTTGGGCTTTGAAAATAGATTCTTCCTCAGATGTTACTCTAGATGTAGAGACATCCTTCGAAATATAAGACAATAATGACATAAGGAACCATTCCAACATAAACTATGGAGGAATGTAGGATTTGATCAACCTCTTCCATCTACGCAACTCTTGGATATGGCTCAAGATAAGCGTGGCCTTATCTTGGCGGAAGGTCGCAAAAGTTCTATGCCGACATTGTAACGAATCGACAACTCAAAGTGGTTGAGATAGACCAATACCATTTGATTAAAGTTTCCATACATTCCCCCCAGTAGCTCAATGTACCATTTCGTGGTGACCCCCGTGAGGGTGCATTGAAATAGCCTCAAACAAATAGAATCATCATTCAGGGAGTTGGATGAGCACCATAGATGAAACATAGTGACGTGATCACTTGGATCCTCACCAGTCTTTCCTTCGAATTTCGGAATGTCCGAAGGAAGCTTGGTGGGGATGGGGGGTCATGACGGATCGTGACGCACAAGGTCATTCATTAATTTTGAAAAATCTGACAGATTAAGCGTGGCTAGAAAAGGGAGTCGGGGTTGCGGCGTCTGAGCCCATGCTCTCGGGAAAGATTGGGGATGGGGGATTGCATACCTGTTGGATCATGTTGTCATTGATGCCAATGGTTTGATTGATTGATGCCAAGTGATTGATTGATGCCAAAGGATTGATTGATTGATGATTTATGTAATGTAATATGTATTGTCCTTGGTGAGAATGCATAGATGAATATGGATCAATGAGTTGTCATTGATATGATGAAGATGGATCAATGAGTTGTCATTGATACATGATGAAGATGGATCGATGTGGTTTCATTGGTATATGATACATTGTTGGAAAACTATAGATGAC
>SNQJ01S0034564.1:24213-74104 GCA_010110895.2 Picea sitchensis
GCCCTTTGGCTTGTGTAATTCTCCCTCCACTTTCCAAAGCCTCATGAATCATGTCTTCCATCCTTTTCTCTATCATTTTGTCTTTATTTTTTTTTATGATATCCTCATCTATAGTAAAACCTAGAAAACCCATCTTTCTCATGTCAATCGAGTTCTACATCTACTTTCTCAACACCAACTTTTCCTCAAATAATCTAAATGTTCTTTTGGCGCCTCAGAAGTCGAGTACTTGGGTCATATTGTTGGCAAGGCAGGTGTCAGGGTGGATCCTAAGAAGATTGAAGCTATGCAGGATTGACCTCTCCCAAAGACTCTCAAAATCTTGCATGAATTTCTAGGTTTAAAAAGCTATTATCACAAGTTTGTTAAGAATTATGGAAAGATTGCGAGCCCTCTCACTGCTCTCCTTAAAAATAATTCTTTCACTTGGACCCCAACCGCTGATTAGGCCTTTCAAACCTTGAAGGTGAACATGTGCACCACTCCAGTCCCATCCCTTCCTGATTTCGCAAAGGCCATTTTCCTGGAATGTGATGCTTCCAGGAGTGGAATTGGAGCAGTTCTTATGCAATATGGTTGACCCTTGCCCTTTACTAGCAAACAACTGCCAGAGCGAAATTTGGGCCAATCAATCTATGAAAAATAAATGTTTTCTATTATGCATGTGATGGATCTTTGGTGCCCTTATCTATTGGGGAAGCGCTTCCAAATTAATACAGATCATCAAAGCCTCAAGTATTTTTTGGAACAATGCCCTTCCTCCCCGGAGCAACAAAAATGGGTGATTAATCTCTTTGGATATGATTATGAGATCATTTATAAGAAAGGAAAAGACAATGTGGTTGCTGATACACTTTCAAGTAAATATGAAGATGAAGGGTCCTTTTTTTCCCTCTCCTTCATTGTACTAGATTGGCTTCAAGCTGTTCGCCAGGAATGGCTACAAGATCCCAAAATTTCGCATGTAATCCAACAATTGCAGGTCAATTCTCCAGTTTCCTCAGGGTACTCTTGGCACAATGATGATATTTTCTACAAAGGCCGTTTGTATTTAAGTAAACAATCACAACTTAAATCCACAGTATTTTTTGAGCTTCATGCTACACCCACAATTGGGAAATTCGGGTTTACCAAAACCCATGACTGGGTCAAACGTTTTTTTTTTTGGGATGGTATGAAATAGGACGTTTGTAATTTTGTGGCATAATGTGATGTTTTTCAACGCCACAAGGGAGAAACAATCAAAGCTCCTGGCACACTACAACCTCTTTCGATTCCACCTGCTATTTGGAGGGATATCTCTATGGATTTTATTGTGGGCTTACCTAAATCGGGCAATAAATCAATCATCATGGTGGTCATTGATCGTCTTTCTAAGTATTCTCATTTATGTGCTCTTCAAAACCCATTTACCGTCTCTACAGTGGCTCAACTTTTCATGGATCAGGTCTTCAAGCTTCACGACATGCCTCATTCTATTTTTTCTGAATGAGACCCCACTTTCACCAGCAATTTTTGGCAAGAAATATTCAGGTTACAGGGCACCCAATTGCATCTCAACACAACTTATCATCCACAGACTGATGGTCAAAATGAAGTTGTCAACAAGTGTTTGGAAACATATTTGAGGTGTTTTGCATTAGAAAGGAAAAATAAGTGTGTTGAATGGTTATCACTAGCTGAATGGTGGTACCATACTTCTTACCATACAACTACTCACATGACTCCTTTTGAAGCAGTATATGGACAAAATCCACCTTCAGTTCTCTCATACCTACCAGGTGTCCCAAAGGTCCAAGTGTTTGACCAAACTCTTACAGTTCGAGAGGCTATTCTTCGTACCCTCAAAGATAATTTTGTCATGGACCATAATAAGATGAAGCAATAGGAAGATCAAGGTCGCTCTAAATGTCAATTTGCTGAAGGAGACCAGGTGTTTCTTTGACTACAACCTTATAAGAAAAATTCCCTCAAGGTTGACCATTGTCAGAAACTGGCACCCAAATTTTATGGTCCTTATACCATTCTCAAGCATGTGGGATAGGTGGCCTATCAATTAGCTTTTCCCATTCATTCTAAGCTCCATCCTATTTTTCATGTCTCCTGCTTAAAGAAGGTGATTTGAACTAAGTTCCAAACTCAAACCATCCTTCCTGAGCTGGATGAAGAAGGCTCCATCTGGTTGTAGCCACAAGCAGTTTTGGACCAACAAGAGTGTCTTCTGGATCAGTGCACCATCAAGAAAGTATTAGTCTAGTGGAAAGATACCACTCCAACAGATGCCACTTGGGAACCAGCTACCATACTGCAACAAATTCCTCATCTCAAGCCTTGAGGACAAGACTATTTTAAGGGGGGGGACATGTTAGGGACCTAACCTCCATAACCCCTCACGTAGGTAGAATAATATATTTCCATGTAATAAAGTCCAATATTAATAAGGACTAGCAATAAGGAAGAATAAGTCAAATTTAAGAAGACCCAATATAAGCTTCTGCTTCTATAAGGATCTTCTTCTAGATTGTTCTTTTGGATAGATAGATTTAGTATAAATAGGAGTAGAGGGTAAAAGGAGTTTTGTCTTAGATATTATTGTAATAGATATCTTCTCTGCTGGAGGTTTCCCCCTTGAAGAGACAAATGAACATTTCTATCATTAATCAAGGTGCTCTTTCTAGTGTTATTCTGGTATTGTTTTGGTTATATCATTATTGTTCTGCCATTTCTAGCTGAAATATTTATTTTCTGCATACTATTTTATATCTGGAATACTACAATGAAGGAGTCAAAGGGATCCCACTGATAACATAAGATAAGGGATTCAAAGGACTCCTCGAGGCATTCAGGTCTAACTCAATATTCATAACTAGATGATCACGAGTCTGGGAGGTGGAGATATATGTACCACATTTATTAACTTTATGCCTTTTAGAAGGAAACTTCGGTATATGATCAAGATGCGGTGGTAACTTCAAAAAATGGCGAGACCGACGAGGGGGATGGTCTTTCTCCACGATGAATCAAGACTCGAGATATAAAACAAAATCTTAGGGCCAACTAATAATCAATGAGAACACCAAAAATAAAGCAAAAGACCAATGCACACAAACATGATATAGTGGCTGAAAGGGGCCTCCCTCACTAGAGTAGGTATGTCTCTCACAAGAGGGGCTTGAGACTCCCTTCAAAAGATTGGAGGTATCAAAATCAACTATAAGGGCTCTCACGGGCTTAACAACACAATCAGTCGAATCCCCCTGGAGAGGTAATCCTCCATAAAGGTTGTGTGATGTCCAACCCTTATTTGACTCAGGGTACCTGCATAATAACCCCTACAAGTAACTTATGTAGCTACCTATGTCCAACAACTAGAGTCACCACAATATAACCAATGCGCAGATGAAAAATCGTAAGTCCGGTCCCTCGTATGGGCAGGGTGACAAAGCCCAAAATCTCAAAAGCACCGCCTCTCATGGAGGTAAAGGTACTAAAAACACCCCCAAATACGAATAGAACCACATAAATATCTGTAAATTCAATCTTTCCAATGCAATCTTTCCAATTTCAATGAAATGCAATCTCTCCACATGTGTCAAAATCAATGCAAAGTAATCAAAAGTGCAAATGCTACAATGTAAATAAGAAAATATTTTTGTATTTTCGATATAAAGAAAATAAAATGAAAGGACTGAATAACAACTTCACATGTAGACTCTACTGCAAGAAAAACGAGACAAGCCAAGCAGGATACCAAGACGCAAACACTCAGACCAATGTTCAAGGAAAACTAATGAAAAAGATGATAAGAAAGAAATCCTCCCAAAATTCAACAATAAAAAGGCTTCCTATCACTCTGTAGGCACTTAACAGTCAAAATAAGGACCTAAGAAGACTCAACAACCAACCAAACTCATCCAACAAACACCAAACTAATCCATAAATACTAAAGAGATGATGTACGTGACTGTTTGAGCACAAATCACGTATATATGCTCCCTAAAGGAAGACAACTCGCGTATATACGTGTCTGTCAAGGGAAAAAACATGTATACCCACTAAAACACTTCCAGAGAAAGGGTTAAGCTAAGAAAATCAGATGCAAGGTAAAAAAGAGGTTGTCAAGCAACAAGATACAAGGAAACTTAGGCTAACAGAGTGATAATCAAGAAGAAAAACACTCCAAACCACAAAAAAGGAGATCATTCCCTAGTATGGTCGCCAATTCTGTTACGAGGAAAATCTCTATATGGATAGGGGTATACCACAATAGACATCATGACATGCATAAATCAACTCTAATCCCAAGTATTTTATATAAATGAAATGCTAACAAGACAAGGCTAAGAGCCTACCTCATCCAAACGTTTGAAGAAAATCATTGTTAAGCACACAACCCAAATATTTACACCTGCAACTTGTTCGCAGCAACCAGGATACACAAACATATGGCTATACTATATAATGTTAGCATATATATTAGCATAATCCATTAACATACATGAAAAATACACCCATGGAATAATAATTCAAATATTTGCAAGATATCAATTGGATGAGAAAAGAGTATTTCTATTAAAACAATAAACATAAGTACACAAGTGAAAAACTTCTGTAATGACACATATCGAAACTGAGAAACTAAGTCCCTCTAGCTGGGACTCCACCACTTCAATCCTCCACCAAAGGCAAGATCATATATAGGAGTGAAATTTCTCCAGAGTGTATTTGCTCTGAAATTTGAATTGTTCCCCTACATGGCTTGGATATGGCTCAATTTATAGCCTTCGAATGGAATTAAATGGCCGATTCAAAGCATTTCCAGTATGTGGAAGGTCAAGGATCATGGATCTCATGACATGGCATGGAAACCCGGCATAATTTTTAATTTTGACAACCAAACCCAATGTACGTGGGCTCTAGTGGAGCAACCTACATATATGCTTGTTGTATAACTGATAGGGCACGTATATGTGGAAAAATATGATTTTTTAACTCTCAATGAACAAAAAGGGACTTCAAGTCTGCAGAGGAAAAATTGAAGGTCATCTAAACCAATTGCATGGAGTGACGAAGTATTTGCTGTAACATCTCGAACTTTAAAATTTTTTGTTTCGTTGAACACAGTCTCAAATTTTGAAAAATTTAAATATATTGTATGAGACACTTTCATCTACTTATTATTTATATATTTATTAAAAAATATTAAATTTAATTCACTAAATTTTATAAAAATTATTAATTTTATATGATGCTCTCCCATCTTTAAATTATTGTCACTAATGTGAGGATTAGTGACAATATTTGAACTTAATGTGTTTTATCTTGGGATAGTGAGGATTATGTTGATGTGGTTGAGTTTAGGAAACCCTGGAATTTCAAAACCAAATATTTGGTGAAATTTGGTTTTGACAACTAAATTGACAAGGTAAGAGAAATTTTTACCATAAAATATGAACAAATTACCTTATGACAAAAACAATTTCCCATCAAATTCTATCCCTGCATCCACTAATCTGCCATTTCTTCTTATGCTTTGTAAATAAATTACAATATGAAGTGTTGGAACTAGAGCTTGTTTATGGATTATTCTTAATGTTATCTTTCACTGAGAGAGGACATGTTTTCTACAAGCGTTAGATTTAGGCATGCCACGGTAGCGAGGCTACTTTTACCCCGTTGTTGTCTTTATTAGCGCTGAAGAATCAATGATAATTGTTGCTAAACTATTATTTCATGATTAATCTGAATAAAAAACATATCTTCTTGTTCTATTACATAAGAAATCTGTGTTTTATATTATTTTCATTACGTAATGTTTGATTGATTTTATTAACAAGATTTATTCTTTGGCCATGCCTGTCATATTCTCCATCATTTCATCGGCATAGACTTCCTTCACATAAGACTCCATTTCCATAGAATATAGGAACTGGTTAGGTTGAATTCAACTAATTTATTATTAAAACACACAAACGTGTTCTCTGATTTGATATTATTTATCTGAGCTTAAGTGGCAAATCAGGGACACATCAAGGAAGCTCTTTATAGGAGGAAATACATCAGCTGTGAAGCAAGAGAAGTTATTGTTGTGGTGACATTGGGCATTACCTATACCGTGGCACCAATCTTTTCTTTTTGTAAGTGCTATTAGGGACTTAATATTTCAAAGTGCAATTTTGGGTACTAACCATTGAAGTTGTCGCATGGACAAAGTCCAGTTTCTTGGGAATCCTTACTTAAGCTACAATTAATTTGATGAGTTATGTATGTGGAATATTATGTGCTCATCTGAGAACTTCACATAGGAACAAAATCCAATTCCCATTGAATCTATCTGTTGTGTGTATTAAGGTGAGAGGAAGCAACAATGGTCAAAGTATTTGAATGTCTCACCCGACGACTCGACTCCACTGAAAAA
The DNA here is from genome assembly GCA_010110895.2 of Picea sitchensis. Classification (NCBI taxonomy): domain Eukaryota; kingdom Viridiplantae; phylum Streptophyta; class Pinopsida; order Pinales; family Pinaceae; genus Picea; species Picea sitchensis. Next base: position 30,632 of record SNQJ01S0034564.1, read on the forward strand.
TATAGTCCCATTTTCAACAATGAAGAGGAGATTCATTGCACATGGATAAAAATATTCTTTGTTGTTTCATATGAGGATCGAGATGCTTTGAAGTCAAAATGAAAAAACAATTGTCCTTCATTATTGTTGAAAATAACGGGAAAGATAAAATCAAATAACATAATAATAGAAAATAACTTAATAGCATAAGGAAAGATATGGATTTATTTCTGGCAATATGTCAAGGGAAAATTCTCATTGCTTAGAGATAAAGATTGCAATCTTCCCACAGGGGGTTAAAAAACTTGTTGTATACCTTTTATAGCAAACTTTCTATATGCCTCCTAGGACTATGCAGATATATACCATCTTTAACATAACTTTCACCATTATCCCTTCCCTCCTGTGAGTAAATGGAAGTCGTGCATGCTAGAAAATGTTTTCATGTAATGGTTCTATATCTGTTGAGATTCACTTGAAAGAATTTTATTTGACCAAATGGAAGTGGCGCATGCCAGAATTTTCAGGTAATGGTGTTATATTTGATGAGATTCACTGGAAATAATTTTATCATTTATAATGCTATATCCAATGAGCATGACGATATTACTATGCAATTGTTATCTCACACATTTGAATGTGAATCCTTGGGATGGTATATGAGTGATGAATCTAAACAATGCCTTGCTTAGATACTTGTGTTGATCTATTGTTATTCTATGCCTTGTTGTGGTTTCATACACTGTGTTGATCCACTGTTATTCTCTGCAATATTTTTGTTTTCAGTTATTATAATAGATCTGGTACCTTACAACTTCACCACAATGAATTTTCCAATGTGCCTCATCAAAGAGTTAGGAAACTTCCTCGAGCCACCTCCATGGTTGCATCCATATATTCCTAAGTCCACCACAAGACTCGTCCAAGAAGTTTTCCCCAAACTCTCTGCACACTCTTGCAATCAAGATATCCCATATGCTACATGACTTCTTTGAATATGCACCACTTGAGTCACCCTCAAGTTTTATGGTTCTCACCATGGAATCGGATTGCACTTGAAACACCAAGTCATTTGAATTTCCTTCAAAGAAATCACCGCAACACTTAGGAAATATGAGAACTCAAAACCAACCATACCTTTCCCAACAACATCTTAGGATGCACCCATGGTTCAAGTTTATTGTCTTGGACCTTCACTTGCCCAAGAAACTGACTCTTTGCATGAACTCCCCTCAATCACCATCTACAACTCCACAAATTTGCAAGACCTTCACTATGATACAAGGTTAAGTCCATCTTTCCACTTCATAAATCTATCTAAGTCTAAACTTCACATGCAATCGACCAAACTCATCTCCAATGTTTTTCCATCTCCACACCATGACTGCATACGCTTCAAGGCACCATGCACCCAACTATGTACCGTTAAGTCATACCATTGATAAATGACTTGTTTAAGTTTGCAAAGGGTCACCTCATCCAAAGGGTGTGGTCAACCCATTCATCCAACAAACTAGCTCAATTCAACTACCGTTCTCGACGATGCATGGAATGAAGATATCATGATAGAAATGTTCCCAACCAACTACCTACTGTGGATCTCTTATAGGTCATCTCAAGTTGTTCACCCAAGTGCTTCAACTTGTTGCAACCCAAAACTTTTCCCCTTCGCAATCAATTATGGAATCACCCTCTGCACTTGCTTCTGTGAACACTTATGCAGTTAGATCTATGGCAAGTCGTTCGAAAAATATTGTGTTCATCTACCTTTCCCAAGTGCTCGATTCACCCAACTAACTCTATGCTTGGTATCTCAAGGTGTGCACAACAGGTTTGGCACTTACTTCTATCACGAATCAAACCAACTGAGTATGTACCCAAGCTGTCTCTGCGATCAAGTTTGTGAAAAGTTCTATGATGAACTCTGCGATGAATTTTGCAATCATCCACCCTATCCAAGTCCTTCATTTCACCACAAAATATACTCTCGGCATGCATAAGGTGTGCGCCCAGACCAACCTTCCACCGCACTATCAACCGAACTTCTGTTGTAAGTCTGATGAAAAGTTTGCGATGAACCAGTTCACTTCATTGAATGGTTCACCAAGTCTAGGAACATTTCTACTGAAATGTCTTCACAAAAAACTCCCTTCAAAGTTTTCTCTGATACCATCTATCGTCGATATTGTGGTGAAGAGCTCACCAAACCTTCATCAAAATATGAAATGGACAAGCTCTGATACCATCTATCATGTCCCCACAATGAGCCTGTCTAATATTGCAATCATGCACCTCTTGAGGGCGTGCAACACCACAACGTTTCTCACTTGGCCAGTTGTCAACACCAAGTATACTTCATCTGGACTATGCCTCTTCACCTAGAGCATACCCATACTCCATTCTAATCCATCGAAGAGTCACACTCCTACTCTAGTGAAACTCTTGTATACTTAGACAATTGTTAACAACTTAAAACTTAGTCATATATAAGCATACATCCATGAAACGAAGAGAACAATTGCAAAACAAACAAGAGTTAATGCAGGTGAAATAAACAGTTCCTAACACCCAACTACATCTTATTCTTGAAAAACTATTACAATACAAACACTATCGGCTCTATTTAAAACTTGGTAGAGTCACACGACTTGACTCACCTTACCAAGATACTCACACATAGATTTGTCACACCAAGACTCATCCTTCGTAACATCTTTTACAACTTATGTGGACCACTCGAAACATGCATCCACCATAGACTCATCGTCTCTTCTTTGCTGCAAGACTTCGCACAGACCTGTGGTTTTGTCTCCTAGCATGCCTCCTCAGACCTGCGACAATGCTTCCCCCAAACTCAGCCAAAAATAAGGTCACCCCAACTTTTTCCATGGAATCACCTAAAGGCAACACAAGTCCTCCCATGTGGAGTGACTTGGCTCCTTGAGGGAGCTCGCCCCTCTTTGTCTAAGTCTTCCTCAGAACAACATAGTTGATCTTGTTCTCATTGTTCTTCAAATATGCCTTCCTTGGTTGTGCGCCCTTGTTCTCTTATAGGGACCCCAAAGATCAGCATTGTGAATCGTCACATCCTTTGGGGGTGTTTCTCCCCTTCACGAACCCATATGTCCAAAAGAATTGTCACGCCCCTTTGCAGACCTTATTGCCCAAATGAACCCATGTGTTCATCAACCATCATGCCCCTTGGTATCGACATGCCCCAATCTTGGTGTGCTCCTCATGCCAACGTGCCCCAATATCTTGGTTGCTTCATACTTGGGCAAGCCCCTTGGCGCGTTTGCATGCCCAAGGAACCCACTTTCCCGACTAGTGCAATACTTGGGTGCCAAAGCAACTCCATGTTTCGTCTCCTTGAGGGCGTGGGTGAGGGTCTCCACGCCCACCTAGCGTAAGACCTTACATATAGGGTATTAAATTTGTATGATACAATCTTCTTCACTTCAAAAAAATAAAATATAAACATCATTGTGAATTTCATCATAGGTTCACTAGATATGGCACTGCATGGATCCAAGCCAAGAAGAGGCTTGTGTGGTATGGATGTACATTGGGGCCTATGATCCATAATTTCGCTGCCTCTTGAGTAAAATGGGCCCTACAAATATAAAGACAGTGTAATTTGTTGTGCAAAAGGTGGAAGTTTTCCTCCCACTTGCTAAGAAAATAAAAAATAAAACATGAAAGATGTAAAACAAGATGTTGGTGATGTACTACCAAAGACCAATCATCAACAAATTTTACCAAATGGAAACCCCTTTGCATCAAAACCTTGGTATTGGTGTGAAGCATGTGAGTTATCATCAAATGATTTATCATTAGAAGATGATGCAAAGTTGGATGATGAATAATCTTCCAGCCACATGGAAAATCCCAATATTTCTCAAGATCATGTATGTGATGTTGATTCTAGTCCGAACAATGACATTGCGGATTAGCATGAATAAAATATTGATCCTATGAGCACTCAACGTTGTTTATGTGATTCGAATGACAATGAGCGAAAAACAAATTGAAGGAGGTTTTGAATTAGTTGAAGGAAGATGTTAGTCTTTGATGCAACCAATAATATAGATTAGGAACCTATTGAGAAAAAAGTTAATGATTTGGAAACCAATGATGTTATGTTTGCAATGCATAAGGAAGAAATGAACATGCATGTGACACCTTAGAACACCTTAGGAGGCAACACTAATGAAGCATTTTGTGGCCCAATATTCCATAATGGCTTCAAATATCGCGAAAACTATGAATGTTTTTAAGTCTAGTGTCTATCATGGTCTTTGTAAGAATGTATCTTCCTCTTACGCCAGTATATAATTTCCTATGATGGGATATTGTGTAGATTCATTTGACAAATCATAAAAAATTGAAAAATGCATGAGAACTTAGTGTTCATGTGAATTGAAAAATGTTGAGGAACTCAATGAGGATGCAACCTTTGGATTTGATATATCCAATGAAGAAGAAAAAAGTTGCTGAATTAGAGAGGTAATATGCTTCATTGGTGTGCATTGATAATATAATTTCCCCAAGGAAACCGATATATTAAGAATCATAACTTTATGAAAAAACATGAGAATCTAGAATTGATAAGAGTCATAACCTTATGTCAAAAAGGGAGAATTTATAATTGATAAGACCTATGTCAACTTCCACTTGATTGTAGATACAAGTTTAGAATTAATTTGCAGTATGAAGTTTGGTTTAGGAAATCATAGAGATATGTTGGTGTAAAGTAAAAAATGTCATATCTTCCTTGTGGATAATGAAATTAGTAGGAAATAAAAGAAAAAAACCACATAAATCCTTAGTGGTTGGTTTTTGTAATTACCAAGCATATTCATGAAGAACAAATGAAGAGTAAGATTAAAGGTTTTTAGAAACTATATTAGGTGAATTTTGAACATGACTTGAGAAAAAAAAGGAAGCATGATATGTTTGGGGTATTCAATGATAAAAGAAGGAATCCTTAAAATGTGTGATTCATTGGATTTAAATAGCATACCAGGGTACCAAAATCCACTTCTAGTTAGACATCCATAGAGAAACAACATCCCAAAGTTTTAGGGTCACAATACTATATCTCAATTGGAAAACATGGAGGATTTCCATGTATTAATAGAAGATATGAAGGTTGAGCATGAAGATATATTCATGAAGCTATTTGTGCATACTAATTGATATTATGGGATTGATAGAAAATGTTGTGCCCCATTTGACTTATTCATCTATATGAAGTATGTCCCTTATTTGTGAATGAAAGACTACATAGCCCAATCACTAGATAATTTTCATTATTGATTTATTCAACCTTTTCTATATTTATGTATATTTATGTTTATTTATATTGGAAATCTGGAGTACGAACACCAACTGTCTAGTGAGAAATGTCAATATCGAGGTGACAATGGGAATTACTTCTAGAGTATCCTTGAGATTTCTCTAAGTGATGCTAGGAATTTACATCATTGAAGAGAAGATCTAGGAGACAAAAACAAATGGTGTCATTATTGAGACAAATTGTAGTTCTTGAGGTAAGTAGTCCTACTACAACATTTTGATGAATATAATATTATGGGATATTTTTCCATTGATCCAAGGAATCCACCCAGGAACATACTTCTTGTTCCTTTTGATCATAATACACTACTACTTGTATTTGTTGTGAGAATAAGAATTGGTGTTAAAGGAAAGAAAAACTTAGCTAGTGACTCCATTGAGGGTAACATCCCTCTTCTTTGGAAAGAGAAAGATCAATGCACCTGATACATCCTAGGAAACATTGGAATACAAACAACAAGATCTTAAAATTCCTTTTGGAAACTTCATTTGAAAATCAAGCTACCTAGAAATATGGTGTCATTCCAAGAACTCTTGGTTGCAACATATGTTCCCTTGAACTTTATAAGCATTCAAGTTTATCCAAATCCACTCCTCGCTAAAGGTGTATGTAGGACTAATATTCTAAAGTTTCATGGGTTTGGTGAATCATTTGAGTTACATTTTAGATCCTTATCTAAGTTAATTAAAAAAAATGATTTCCATGAGGATATATTAATGAAGATATTTACAATAAACTTGGAAGATTTCCTTGGGAATGGTACAAGTATATATTTCCTACAAGAGAGTTTGATTGATTTTTTGATTTTGGCCGTCTTAGATTGATTTGTTGATTTTGACCTTCCTTAGTGATTATTGGGCATATTAGAATGAAAATTATACATGTTATGAATATTGTTTAGAGATGATACAGCCACTCTTTCTTTGGATAAATCATTATCTTAGGATGATGGATGATGGCTATGATGAAGAATTTTCAAATTATATGGTGGATCTTAGTATTGTCAAAGATCATGTATGTAATGATATATCCTTTCCTTAATGTTTAGAAAAATCAGATGTAGAAAATATGCAAGGGGAATATGATGACAATCTTATGATCATTAAAGATAATAGTCTAGTTGTTATTTTCCCCTTCCTTTGAGCATGATGATGAATCATATATAGATTATAAAAATTATGGTGGACTTGAGTTTGGTAAGAAAATACATGAGGGGAAAGAGTGCCCATATTCTATTCTAAAGAAGAGAAAAATCATATTATTTATAATATTGATTTTAAAGAATTAATAGAAGCTCATAATACCTTGGTGTATGATGATAAAACTATAGAATGAAAGAAACTTTAACATTTTCATTTTATGCATGGGTTTGTATGGTTGAGTATGAGGAAAGTTCATATCTTGATCCATTGTTTATGTTCAACTATAATTAAGAGAAGGGAGTCTATGAGTCCTATGTTGTTGATGAATTCATTCTTACTAGATTGGCAAGAGGATATTTCCTTGTATGTTGTGATGGAGACCCTATATATGAATATTTGAAAGAATGGTAATTATATATGAAGCAATCTACCATGACTTGCATTAACAACATTCATGTTTTCCAAGAGTGGAGAAGTTAATATCTCATCTTCCTCTGCTTTATGTAGGATGAATGACATCTTAATCTAGTAAGTCTTGCATATCCATTTTTAATTTGTCACCTTAGTTACAAATCTGATTATGCCATCGATTGGAAATGCAAAAACTTGTTTGATACACCAAATTCCCTTGACGTTAGTGAGATAAGAATACTATTTTTTACTTCATGATCATTTTGTACATGAGAGTAAAATATGTAGGGAAGAAGAAGAGTGACAAGAGATGAAACACAAGTTGTTGATTCCTTTAGATAACAACAATGACATAGGACATATCCATGAAGGGCCAACAAAAAAAGGAGTAGAATGATAGTCATGCTTGAAGAAGAGCAACTTGGAAGTAGGAATCTTAAGTCAATACTTTGTCCAACTTATTACATATTCTTAACACAATGTCCAACCTTACCTTGATTGATCCGAAAGATCTTTTAAACGATAATGGTTGAGTTATTTTTCATGAGTTATTTTACCATTTAGGAAACTAACGAAAGAGAAAGAATTATTAATGAAACATGGAAGCCATATAAATATATACAGATATGGAAATAAGCATATAACAAAATCAAACCATAACAAGAGAATTTGATAATGGAGTTCGAAAATCTCGCCTATGTCTCCGGGCCTTTGTCTTAGTAAAAATATTAATACAAGGTATAAACCCAAAAATGGAAAACATGTAGGGCACAACCCATTTTTCGTGATCCCCTAGTCACCTGGGCACCTCCCATGTGGAAATGATATTGTTGGCGCGTTGGTCAATCCCTTAATCCCCTCTAGTTCTGGGTCTTGATCATATGGTTGGCCCATGTGGCCTCAGGCTTACCTTCCATGCACAAAATGTTAGACTAGCCTGGCCCCTAGTCGAATGCCCTGGTCAGCGGGCTAGCCCAACCGACCGAGCATTAACCGTATACATCCGCGCTAAGCATTGGAGGTCCGGGTCTTGAGGCGTGGTCGCATGCCGCTGTGTCGAACCGTGCGCTGACTTGAGTGGTAAGGACCGCACGCCATTAAAAAAGGAGTGGTCACATAGTATGAGTGTATGGTTAAGTTTTAAACCAAGGGTTGGGGCCAATCCCTGCCCCTTTCCGCGCACAAACGATTCACCATGCAACTTTAAAACAATACGATGCTAACACTTATTAAGAAACATTGTGTAGGCGGGCTGGTAGCCCAACCTACGTGAAAACTCGTCCACCCATGGAGGTCACGGGTTCGACCCTCAAACAATATTTTACCAAAACAACCAACGACCAATGGAGGGGTTCCACATGGCAGTTTAGGACCGGGCCACATGACACCATGTTATTTTCCCAAAACAAGGACACGTCATCCAAAATATCATCCAGTTGTCTGCCCACATGTATGGCCAGTCATCTTCCACCGTAATTTCCATGTCATCCTGTAGTCTAGTCATCTGCCACATGGCGTATGACTGTACGGACCTGCCACGTCATCCATACAGACATTCCATGTGTTACCCTTGCAGTGGTGCCATGTGTCACACTCTGACTCTTCCACCCATACCTTCCACGTTAGCACCAACGTACCCTACCACGTCAACTGTATGGTCGTATGACCTGTACAGTCATCTGCCACATCAGCACTGTACAGACTGTACAACTAACATTTTTTTTGCTTGTTAGATGAAATGAACAGACCGCGATATATTGAGCATATGACATCTGTTTGAGTCCATTCAAGTTTCATTGGGTTCATATCGACAAGGCCTACGCACACGCCCATTTTAAATCCATTTCAAGAACTTTGTTTTTTAGGCCTTCCTGGACCCATTTTGGTCCCGAGATCCAATTTTGGATCACACCTCCCCACCAAATACCTTTTGGTCCTCCAAAAGGTTACTGATCAGTCATCAAGTGCTAGATAGGCCAACCCACTTTTTCTCTGTCTTTAAACTCTGTCCTATGCACCTGTCTCATCAAGATCAACTATAAACAATCATGATAACTGACATCATATTGTTAACCATTTGTACCCTGTCACATCTTACTGAAGCCACTATCATCCATGTTGACAACATTACTAATTATAACATCAAAAATATGAATACAAATGAGCTAATATGTTTGTAATACTTGGACGACATTAGCTTATCTTGAAGCAAAGTGTGATTGATCTTCCATTCTACAATCATCTCATGTTCTTTCTTAAGATCCATTACTTGACTTGAAACAATTATAGGTGTGTTTCTTGCATGAGATGCCTTTCTTAATTGTTCCATTGTTTGAAGAGATTGATTTTCCTTTAAATGATGAGCATGTACCACATATTCTTTGCCTTCTTTGATTACGTGATATTGACTATTTTCCCTGTAGAATATTTCTTTACGGTCATACAAGTAAGGACTACCTAAGACTATTCCACATTTATTGAGTGGCACCGCATCACTACCTCATCCACAAACTTAGATGAAATTGCAAACTTTAATGTGCATTGCTTTGTTATGTGCAATTTATGATTGTTGCTTATCCATTTAAGTGAGTAAGGCTTATGATGCTTCTGAGTGTTTAATCCCAATTGCTTAACCAATTCCTCTGAAATCAAGTTAGATTGAGATCCACTATATATCAATGTGTCGACCTTAGTATGCCTCATTATGACCCTTATGTGAAACAATTTACTTCTAGAATCAAATCCATCACCATTAATTTTACCTGCCAAACCAACCAATGAGACTTTAGATTCATCACCCGAATCTGATCTCAAGTCTATTGGTCGTGTTGTTGTTGCAACTGTTTGCCTACCTTTCCTTTCTTTGAACCACTTTGGTCTCTTCTCGAGATGCAATTTCCAACAATGGTCCTCATCATGCCCTTCTTTCTTTCAATGCTTGCAAGAGGGATTCTCTTCCTTTTTTGCCACTAAATTTTCTTTCTTTCCATTCCACTTTCTTTTGTTCTCTTCCCTTGAATACGATTCCCCTGATACACTAACTCCTGTTTTCCCTGCCTCAATGTACGTTGCTTGAACATAAACCTCATCAAGATTAATAGGTACAGGAATAAACCTATATACTTCATAAGAGTTTCTTGGGTATGTAAAGGAATATCTAACATTAATTCCATCTTACGAAAACCATCTATGTATTCTTGCACTATTTGTCCTTTTCATAATTTAAGACCTTCCCATTCAATTAAAGCCTTCTCTTTATAACCCAAAGGATAGAATTTCTTTCTAAGTGCAGAAATAAAACTTTGCCATGATGGAAATACATTACCCACTTGTTGCATGCCATTTTGCAACTTTCTTTGCCACCAGATGAGTGTTGTGCCTGCAAGTCTAAGTGATGCCAACTTGATTTGAGTTGCCTCATCCTTGATTTGTTGCACACTACAATAAACCTCCATCTATCTGACCCAGTTATCAATCCTCTCTGCATTGACTTCACCATCATACATAGGCAATTCAAATTTCACATCAAGTTTTAGTAAAGGCATATGTTGTTTATGTTTATGGGAATGTTTTCTTGTAGTGGATTTAGAACTTGAACTTGAAGAAGAAGGAGAAGAAGGAGGTGAATGAGGAATTTGAGGAGGATCCTCTCCTTCTTTTGACCTTTGAAGATCCACCTAGATTCGGTCTCTTCCATTCCGAGTAATCCTCATACAGAACCTTCATCATCTCTGACATGGCGAAGAAAGTATTTTGAAACTCTTTCTCCTCATTAAAAAATCCCTCTTCTGATGCCATATTATCTCTTTGATAAGTTCTCTTTCTCAACCCAATCAATGGATTCTCTTCAACAAGCTCACCTTCACCACAATTCAGATTTTCCCTGGTAATCATGCAAACTCAAAAACCAACCATCAACTAGCTCTGATACCACTTGATTCGAAAGATCTTTTAAACGACAATGGTTGAGTTATTTTGCATGAGTTATTTTACCATTTAGGAAACTAATGAAAGAGGAAGAATTATTAATGAAACATGGAAGCCATATAAACATGTAAATATATGGAAATAAGCATATAACAACAACAAACCATAACAAGAGAAGTTGATAATGGAGTTCGACAATCTCGCCTACATCTCCGAGCCTTTATCTTAGTGGGTGAGGCTTCATTATTTCTGTTAAAATATTTAAAAGTACATCATAACAGTGCCAAAAAGGTTACAAACTGATCTGGTCTTGTTTTACCAGATCTCAAGAACCCAACAAAACTGACGACACTGAAATTGGATGAACGAAGCTCCCAGAAATGGCTCACAAAGGTTCTCTCCTCAATGGCTTCCTTGCATAAAAATGGTTTTGGCTTGGAAATTCTTCATCATTTCTCTATTCTGAACCTCCTCCTTGGGCTTCAAGAACCTCTAGTTTATATAGGCTAGAAGTGGGTAACAACCTCCCAACTTCTCCCCAAGATCTGGCCTAAAAAAGGGCCCAATACCCCCCAATATTGGCTAAAATATCTCAAAACCTGTTGAATAAATCAATAAAAATATTAATACAAGGTATAAAACCCAAAAATGGAAAATATGTAGGGAGAAACCCCTTTTTCGTGAGCCCCTGGTCACCTGGGCACCTCCCATGTGGCCCTGATCCTACTGGAGCATTGGTCTATCCCTTAAGCCCCTCCGCTTCTGGGTCCTGATCATATGGTTGGCCCATGTGGCCTCAAGCTTACCTTCGATGCACAAACGGTTAGACTAGCCTAGCCCCTAGTCTAGTGCCTTGGTCGGTGGGCTAGCCCGATCGACTGGGCGCTAACCATATACATTCGTGCTAAGCATTGGAGGTTCGGGTCTTGAGGCGTGGTCACATGTTTTTGTGTCGAACCGTGGGATGAATTGAGTGGTAAGGACTACACGCCATTACAAAAGGAGTGGTCACATAGTATGGGCGTATGGTTAAGTTTTAAACCAAGGGTTGGGGCCAAGCCCCGACCCTTTTCTTGCCCAAACGATTCACCATGCAAATTTAAAACAATACGATGCCAACACTTGTTAAGAAACACTATTTAGGAGGGCTGGTAGCCCGACCTATGTGAAAAATCGACCGCCCATGGAGGTCACGGGGTCGACCCCAACGGACCCTCAAACAATCTTTTACCACAACAACCACCGACCAATGGAGGGGTGCCATGTGGTAGCCCAAGATTGGGCCACGTGGCACCATTATATTCTCCCAAAACAAGAACACGTCATCTAACAACTCGTCCAACTATCTTTCCACATGTCTTCCCAGTCATCGTCCACTGTACCTGCCACGTCAGCCTATAGTCTAGTCATTTGCCACGTGTCATATGACTGTACGGACCCGCCACATCAGTCGTACAGACATGCCATGTATCACCCTTTGATTTTTCCACCTGTACCTTCCATGTTAGTTGTACGACCGTATGACTTGTATAGTCATCTACCACGTCATCACTGTACGGATTGTACAATCAACATTTTGTTTGCCTATTTGACGAAATGAACAGATCGTGATATCTTGAGCATACCACATCCGTTTGAGCCCGTTCAAGTTGCGTTGGGTTTGTATCGATGAGGCCTACATACACGCCCGTTTTGAAGCCATTATGAGGACTTTGATTTTTAGGCCTTCCTAGACCCATTTTGGTCTCGAGATCCAATTCTGGATCATTGATACATGGAGAGTTGCTAGTTGAAAAGAGGATGTGTTTTCTACTCTCATTGTTGATCAAAAAATGGAAATGATTGGGACAACCATGGTTACAATGATTGATTGTCTTATTGTACCCAACTAATTTTCCAACTATTTATTGTGTACAAAAAGGTTTGATCCTTTTCAAGTTTGGATAGAATATTTTTGTAATAGTGTGGATTTGTAAAGGTTTGAATATTCATCGCTACTTTTCATAAACATAATGGCTGAAATCCTAGCCTATTTATAGATGGAATTGATAGTGGCATTGTTTTGGTTTATAATGAAACACAACGATCGAGTTCATCTCCTTGATAGGACACTTGGGTGGCTGAATTGAAATTATTCTTTTAACTAATAGTTTGAGTCTTGCATTGGTTATGGTAGGTGTTTCATATCTAAATTAGTTCAATCTTTGAAACTAACAACTGATTTCATGTCCAGAAAAGTAGTTTTAGCAAAAAAAATGAGTTTTTTTTTTATAACAATTGGTAGGTTGGAATAGTTAGTGCATATAATAAAATGCAGGGCATTATTCATGTTGAGTTACTTTTGTAAAGCTAATATTATCCCAAGTTAGAATCTTTCATTTGAGGGAAAATTATGAAGTATCTGAAATAGTCTTGTGTTTAGGGTCTAAGTTTTCAGGAGGTCAAATGTATAAAGTTTTGTATATATGATATGGTCATCCTATGTGACCATTAATTATTAGTGTCTTAAGTACAATTTTTTTTGATTAAACATTTTTAGTTTGTCCCTCATATCTAGAAGATGAGAAACATTGGTACCATTTTTTGACATGACCTTTCTATGGAAATTTTCTCTTGTATTTTGTAGATGTACATGAACGAAGGATAAATATTTCAAAGTACCTATTTGGATGCTTGTAGATCACATTAGTAGGAAATTTATCTTTGAAAGGGAAAGGCATTCGCTGCAAGGATGAAACACCAATTAACATCACGAAGTGAGAAACACTTAACATCACGAAGTGAGAAACACTATTGATTGTTTTGATTGTTAGTGTAAATGGATAGTGTAAATGGATTCATAGTTTTTATGATGATGGTTTCACATGCATGAGGAGTCTCAAGTTATAATATTAAAACAACAACTTCCAATGTAGACATATATCCTCTCATAGTGTAAAGGGATTACATAATTATTGTGCATGCATGACAAATAATTATGAAAAAGATGATTTAAATATCAGATTGAATTTTGGATCATTCATCATGAATAACAATAGTGTGTAATAAGGTATTGAATTTCACAGGTTAATGTTGGGGGCATTGGATGATATGAGTAATGTTTTATTTAGTATGAGTCTTACATGTAAATGAAGGTTGTCTGTGGGGTTAAGAATTACATGTTGTGGGGTCAAGAGTTGGGGTTAAGAATTACATATTGTGGGGTCAAGAACTACATGTTGTTTATGGGGTCAACAATTACATGAAAATACAAATTGAGGAAGATCGATAAATTAATTGATGGGTACACGTTTTTCCAATTGTCATGGACCATATGAATGTACAAGTTAATGCATATGCCATTGGATTTTTCTTTTCATGGAGATTTCGAGGTTCTGAGTGTCCCGTAAGGGGAATATTATTGAGGGTAATATTATCACCATATGGAGTCAATGTTATCGCCCAAAATTAAGTCATGGTTTTTGTGGCTTATAACATGGGAAATAGCTACATTTCAGTTCAAAAGGGTTTAGAAATCTCGAAATTTTGCTAAAAAATAACTATGTCTAGATCATCCAACAAAAGTGAGTCATTATGTTTAACAATCATGTGATCGATGAATAGACAATCAAGGATCTTTCTAGGATACCAAAAAGGCGGTGGATTACATTAACAAGCAAGCAAGGGTCGTCACTCAGTCAATCCGTTCATGTGTATTAAAGAATATCTCTAATTTCACTAGATATTGATAAATACCTCCCAAAATCCTCTTTTTGAACACCCTCCCAATACATATTTCTAATAAAAATAACCCACATTTTTAATATATATCCTTGTTTTTACCAAATACCCATTTTTATAGCCCCCAATACCTATAAACCCCCTCTTACCCAACATCCCCTGATATCTACAATATATTGACTCTATTTTTCACAATTTAAACCTCTTTATAAATGAACATGATAAGATATTGGTTAACAAGTTTAAGTCCACTTGTTTCATACACAAACCATCATTTTCTTCTTCTTTCTATATTCCAGGTTTGAAAATTAATTCCACAATCATCTTTCTTATTAAGTCAACTAGTTTCTATGTTTATAGTGGATCAATCTTTTAATCCCCTAGATGTATGACCTTAATATGAGAAAAAAATAGTAGTCTTGAGAGTTCCTTGATTTTGATTGTAAATGGAATGAGTTAAGCTTTGTTCTCGTAGGATTATTGTTACTAATATATTTACTTTTCTTCAATAATAATTATGTGATTGAAATAGTTTATTAGTCCCTGTTTTTCGGGCTAGAGATTATAGTAATCAATTTTCATCTTCCTATTAGTTTGGCATGAAAACCAATGACGTCTCACTTTTTAACCTAAAGTGTCATAATAATTATGTGATTGAAAGAGTTTATTATAGTTTGGCACGAAAACCAATGACGTCTCACTTTTTAACCTAAAGTTTCGTAATAATTATGTGATTGAAATGTAATAATTATGTGATTGAATGAGTTTATTAGTCCCTGCCCTTCGGGCTGGAGACTATAGTAATCGATTTTTCACTTTTTAACCTAAAGTTTCATAATAATTATGTGATTGAAATGTAATAATTATGTGATTGAATGAGTTTATTAGTCCCTATCGATTTTTCATCTTCCTATTAGTTTGGCATGAAATCTTACTTTTTAACCTAAAGTTTCATAGGAATTATATCGTTTAAGTTGAAATTTCATCCACTTTATTCTAAGTTTTGAGTTTGTTCTCTTATTTGGCCAGGTAAAGATGGACAATATCTTAGTCTATCTTTCGACAATATCTTAGTCTATCTTTCTTTGGACTCACACATTTAGGTAATGTTTTTCCTTATCAAAGTAATGCTAGAAATTATTCTAGCATTACTACTTCACATGAAATGTTTGTTGTGATAAATAGTTCATAAGCCCTTTCATTTGTTATTTATTGCTTTGATCTGACACTGCCACCTACACCAGCATGCAAACCAACACCGCCATGCAAACACCAGCATGCAAACCAACACCGCCATGCAAACCTTTTGCTTCTCCATTCTTTAGAAAAACACCTAGTCTGAAAAGCACCTGGTGTGTCTGTGAAGCAGACTGTGCCTCTGTCTGTGAAGCAGATTGTGCCTCTGTTGTAATGGTGCACCGTGTGTTACCTGTGCCTCTGCTGTAATCAGGGTGTTACCTAGGCCTCTGTTGTAATGGTGCACCGCCTTTTTCCTGCAGCCTCCAGAATCTCCCAAACTTGCTGGTGTAGCCTCCAGAATCTCCCAAACTTGCTGGTGTAGCCTCCAGAATTGCCAAAATTTCTCTCAGAATTGTTCACACGTGTTAGCTCCAACAGAAAGACAATCCCTCCCCCCATCTGTTCAAGATGTTCTGCTATATGAATAAGCTGTTAAAAGATAGGACAATTTTCATTGGTAAGTTAGTTATATTGTAAATCAATAAATTATTTTTAAATTCATTATCTCCTTCTATAGTCATAGTTTTCTGGAACAAAATTAACATGTAATATAGAAATATTTGAGTCATAGTTTTCTGGAACAAAATTAATAGGTAATAGAGAAATATTTGAATGAATTACAATTTTTTTTGATCAATTTTGTTGAGGCAGTCGAGTCACGGAGGTAAGCAAGATATGATGAATAATTGAAGGCGATACTTCACAAAGGCAGTGAAGCAGTTAAGCGATGGCTTAGAGAATCTTGTCATGTTGATGTAGAAGCCATTAACTGAGCTCTTAAAACCTGCAAAAATTGGTCATTAAGCTTCAACACATTTCATCGAACATAGCATAATGTTAATTGGAGTCCTACATTTGTGTGGGATGATGCCATTGAAAAAAGAGGATCTCTACATCTAAATATTATACATAGGTTTTTCTCTTAACTGGCTTATGAACAGTAACTGTAAAGAATTAGATTTGGCTTTGCTTTTGTTACGATCATTCAGCCAAGGTTTTGGACATAGATCTAGTGGGAGTCTTACCTCAGCTTCCTCGGTAGCTTTATGACATAGATATAGCAGGATTCTTACCTCAGCGTCCTTAGCAGCTTTATGGGCAACATAAAAAAACTTCATTATAGCTGAAGTGATGTGCTCTCAAGAGAATGAACGTCCAGACCCAACGTGACTAATACCTACAACAGGAGCACTTTCAAGCACAGATGAAGCAATCCGAACGACCTTCCCACCTGACGTACGTCCGAGCTCAATCTCAGACCGCAAACCTACAATTTTTAATCAACCTGTGTAATGCACAATCTGTTTTCTTATCCTATGGATTTTTTACCGGCTTATTCTGCATACAGAATAAAATTAGAGAATGCCTTTGTTGCGGGGTCACCTGCGCTTGCCTCCGTATCTGTTTTTTTTCTTAGGTAAACTGATTATTCAATGGGCAGTCTCGAGCCCGACCACCGTATCTGTTGTCTTTTTCTTACCTAAATTGATTATTCAATCGACAGTCTTGAGATCGACCATAAATCAATCTCGTAGGTAAATCAATAGGAGTGTCAGTCTCGCTGGAAACCCGCAGCTCGACCTTCAGTTTGGCGTGGAATTCTTTCCTAGCTGAGCGCATGGTATGAAAGATAGAAGGCCACCTAACTAACGATTTCCCTGCACTACCAGGTGTAATGGCATTCTGGCCCAACTGAGCAGTGATGGATTTTTCGTGCAATGAAGAGACGAGTCTCTTCCCTAGGAGCATGCTTTCCACGTACTTCCCATGCAAAGACTGGGCACCTTTGACTCCGACAACGTGGAAGGACCGGGCACCCTCAGATGGACACACGTCCACTCATTCCAAGTCACTGACACACCCATCTTCCCCTTCCAGGTCGCTAAGCACCTTTACTTTTGGTGTAATGTTATATTCATGAGAATAATTTAGATAAACTTTGGGCTATGTTTTGGAAATTTGGCATATTGTACCTTGCAGAGACAAGCAACAAAGGCCAGGATTTATGTCAATCCTTCTCTCTCTTGGGTACAGAAAGAGTAAACCTTGGGTTAGGTATGCACCTTGTATTAGTACTCATGCTATATTTACTGCTATAATGGTCCATAGAATGACATATACGCTCCACTGCGAGCCCTGCTTAGATTCAGGTCCTAGAGTTGCTTTTTCCGTTTTACCTTCCTTTCTCAGCGTTGGGTATCTCCTTACCAAAAAGGCACGTAAAAAAATCAATAACACCTTGTAGTATTCTCGTCCTCCTTTCGATGGGTTGAATGGATTCTTGGTATAAGACATTACAAGTTTGATAGAAAACAATTTTAATTAAAGGAAAATGGTTAGGTGGGGGTTGTATATTTTGGTTACGTGTATGTGTGAGGGGAGGGAAAACAAAGACACTAATAAAGCATATAATAGCGGTTTGGAAAACAAGGGCACAATCCTCTACATAGGCACTATTTCCTAGATTCTGGAAAAAACATGGGTATGTGGACATTGAGGCGATGGTACCCCACACACACACATATATATATATATATATATATATAAAAATATAAGTTCCTAACTACGATTTCGACATGATTTCTAGCATACAAATTAGGCAAGGATCAAATCAAGTAGGTTAAATTCTAGGGGTTCTAATTTTTTTGAGATCTGGAGATTATTGGGTTTCTTACATAAAGAACCATTCATTATAAGGAACTAAATACAATAACCAGCTTATATTCATTACAGGCCAGGCGATCATTGCAATTAACACTTACCTTCATAAGACCTCGTAGATGGGTAATGATAATATCCTTTTGAAAGGAAGATTTTAACAAATTCACATTATAAGTTGAAAAAGATTTGTGCCATAAATTTAACCTTAAGTTGTGGCCTAAGGTTAAAGTGGACAATTTTCGATCATTGCAATTAACGCTTACCTTTATAAGACCTCGTAGATGGGTAATGATAATATTCTTTTGAAAGGAAGATTTTAACAAATTCACATTATAAGTTGACAAAGATTTGTGTCATAAATTTAACCTTAACTTGTGGCCTAAGGTTAAAGTGGACAATTTTCGGGACTTCAAGTGAACTCGTAGTCTTTTAATAAATTTGCCAAACATAAGTCTCATTGTCTATTCTCCAACAGTGTCATAATCTGCAAATAAAGTGGAAATGTTTAGTGAATTTGCCAAATATAAGTCTTAGTTTATATTCTCCAACAGTGTCATGATCTGCAAATAAAGTGCCAATTTTAGTAGTCTTTTCAAGGCAATCATTTTTCTTGACAGAGGACAAGACAGATTATGAAAAAATATAAGACCCTGCCTGTTATATTTAATTCACAAATTTACTATTTCAATAATCTGGACAAGTGGTCTTGCTGGACTAAGGTAATGATAAAGATCACGTGAAAGAATATTTTAACAAATTTTATTGCCCGTTTTATTTAATTCACAGATTTACTATTTCAATAATCTGGACAGGTGGTCTTGCTCGACTAAGGTAATGATAAAGATCACGTGAAAGAATATTTTAACAAATTTTAATGCCCGTTTTATTTAATTCACAGATTTACTATTTCAATAATCTGGACAGGTGGTCTTGCTCGATTAAGGTAATGATAAAGATCACGTGAAAGAATATTTTAACAAATTTTAATTACAAACCCTGTCGACGGATTATTGAATAGTTCTGGAGAGAATTATATTAGGCCATAGCTCTATTGAATTGACGTCTTACTGGTCATGTGGGGTCAAGAGCTTTCTCTCTACAATGTGCAAACCATTTTCGTATAGCACCGTGCTCAGATGTTTGAGAGGGTTCAATAACTACAGGATTTTTTATATTTCATGGCTTCCTGCCTCCAAACAGTTTCTTTCTTAATTTAATGATATGTCATACCTTCCTGCTTCCAGACATTTTCTTTCTTAATCTAATCCCAATGGTTGTGCTATGTCCATGATAATGGCAGAGGAAGGTTATAGTTTCTTTCTTAATCTAATCCCAACGGTCGTGCTATGTCCATGATAATGGAAGGAGACATTTTCTTTCTTAATCTGATCCCAATGGTTGTGCTATGTCCATGATAATGGCAGAGGAAGGTTATAGTTTCTTTCTTAATCTAATCCCAATGGTCATGCTATGTCCATGATAATGGAAGGGGAGGGAAGGTTTCATCAAGTCATGAAAATTCCAATGAAAGAGAGATTAATGTTGAGAAGCATCGTATATAGAGAAAGCCATAAAGACGATGAAGTCAAGATGATAAAGCCAAGATGCAAGTCTTGTTACCTGAACCAATCTCCAAGAAGAATGAATGTTTAAGTCAAGAACCAACTAGCAACAATCCCTATCGTTCGGTTGGTTGCGTTCATCGTTGGTAAGAATAGTGTACATTGTATCCGTATGAGTCTGTCACTTAGTATAATAATCAACACACATAACCATCCCGTTTCAGAGAGAATATGTGTATCGTTGCTTATATATGATGCGCTCGTGTAACTTCAATGAGTGTTTCAATTCTAGTGAGTAGCTATAATACTTCCTATCGCTCTTCATCTTACTTAATCTAAATAGTGACTAGTTGCTAATGACTAGCCCTATGAATCTTCATACTTCCTATCCCTTCTTTCTCTACAAGCCCTATCTTTTCATATTGATACTTCCTATCCCTTCCTCTACTAACCCTCTTAATACAAAGACTTAGTCTCCCTCCCTCTCACGACAACTCTATCTAATATGGGTTAGGCCACTTTGTCTAACTAATACCTTTATTATCTTAATGAATCCAGGCTGCTCTACCCTTATGATACTATCACAATGCTCGTGTTATGTCCATGATAATAAGATTTTGTACAACTTTTGTAGTTTTCCTTTCGTGAGCCTCCTTTTCCACAACATTTGTAGTTTGCCTTCCGTGAGCCTCCTTTTTCATCACACAACATAATTCTAATAGCTATACAAGTAAGAAAACAAAGTTGGCAACTTCAACAGAAGCATGTAAAAGACTTCCTCTATCAGCAGGGAAGCCACTTGGACACAAAGAAAAATCACCTTAATACGAATACATGCATGATGGATGCATTGACCTTTTCTAGCCATGGATCCAAATACAACTTTGGAGATCTTTTGTTTCATGATTTAATGGAGACTACCCTAATTTGGCTAGTCATTTTGACCTTCCTCCTTACACTCTACGTGAAATCATATTGGTTTCTAATGGTGTATGGAGGTTGAAGCCTTTGTGTTACTTTTTTGATGGTGTTAGAGGGTGGTATGTTCTATGCTATCCATTAGTATCTAGAAGCTTCAATCATTTGGTTGGATGCAACTCTCCTATGCTCATCATATGAGGCTCATGCCCATCCAAACAAGGTCCAAACCTTGCATGGTTGTATATTAGGGTTATGTGGCTAGTAAGAAAGGTACCTTATCTTTCCCTTGTGCTTGTGGTTTGGAAGCTATTAAGGGAGGTCGAATTGTAATGTCCCCACTTTGGGACATCATCACAAGGCGGAGATTTATGATGACCAGAGTAGCTAGATGGATGTTATAGTGAGTACAGGGGTATTTGAGAGACATTGTGGGGTCCATCTTGCATTGATGATCATATTCCATCATTATGAGCCATTCCGCACAGGTTGGATTTGGTTTCGTTGCATTTCGACGATTTCCAAGATTTTGACTATTTTGAGCTATAAGTCAATGGAATTCACTGAAGAGGTCATTTTGGGCACATTACTTGGAGGAACCTCTCAGTGTAATAGCTCATTGGAATCGGGAGGAGCAACACTAACCTCTCACACAGTCATTGAATCCTGGGAGCAACACTATAGGATGGGATGCATAGAAGTGACTTTCAATGGCCAGTGAATCCACAAGGAGAGATAAGGGAGAAGCTTGGGTTAAAAGGTTAATTAATTGATTAATTAACATTAATAAAATGAAAGTCACTTTGAGGGACAAGTAGAGCCAAAAAGCATAAAGGAAAGGCAAGGAATCCTTCATCCATCCATGCATGTTTATCTCTTTGATTCCCGCTTTAGCTAGTGAGCCCAACATTAGAGGTTTTGAGGGTTTTGACATAACAAACCCTAGAGGATCTAGTCTTGACAGAAAGATTCCACCTAGCTTGTCCCAAGCTTGATCCTAGAGTCAGTAATATTCTCCCACACCATTCTAGTCTAAAGATTCTACTCAGTTGTAGGAGGGTTCCACATTAGTTGCTTGTGCAAATAGAGAGACGGCGCACAATCTGCCACACATGTGAAGAGGCTTAACTATCCATCGAGGAGGGATTCCCACCTAGTCAGAGAGAAGGGATTCCTAGATCCCATCATTTATTTTGGCAGTGTCTCACATCATTCTTATGGTTTTCAGTCTTCTGGAGGACTACTTCATTGGGAGGATGCCTCCCCAAGAGGATGGCGCACTATTATTTGGAGGGTTGCTAGATTCTTAGATCTAGCTGGTATTTTGAAGATTTGAGCACTTGGGTTCTCACACAAAGGTTCCCATCTATCATTGTGAGGAGTTTTAGAGCCGCTTGGTGGCTCCTTCATCATCATGGTCGAATTATTCAGGGCTTCATCTATCCAAAGTGAGGCACTTATTCAAAGGGAGGAGTCTCACCATGGGATTGAGAGGGATCTTGGAGATCTGTGCACCCTGGCTGCTTACCATCAACTGATCTATTGTTTGGCATATTTTTTGAGGTGATTGGACACTTTGGCAATTGTGGGCTCATCTATCAGGAGCCAAATATCCAACAGAGCGTAATCTTCCAAAGAATGAGGGTTTGGTACCTAAGACATCTTCATTCTTTATCCAACCTTTGGAGTTTATTTTGTATTGTCTGAGCATTTCATACTCTGCTATCCATTATTCATCATCTGGCCATCCGCTGAGCATTCCAGATCGACATCTCTATTGTAGTAGGTTCTTCATTTTATGAATAAAGAAGATTTTATGTGTTCATTTGTCTATCCTATTTCATATGGTTGAGGTATGTCTATTTGCTATTCTTTCTCGCTATTTGTTGCATATACATATAAACATTATCTAAACAAGTAGATCAACAAAGGTTTGACTAATACCACCAAAGTTTTAAAGACACTGGGAAACCGCAGGATGATCCTTGCATAATGGCTTCTGGGATCACAAGCATCGAGCTTAAATCCTGCAAAGTTGAGGGGTCTTTATGGATAGTTGAAGGATTTTCATGGATAGATAATCTTAATTATGTTTGCAAGATCATGACAACCTTATAAGGAATATTATACTAACTTTTCCCAATAACATGTACTTATAAAGTCCCTCATTGGAGCAAATGGGATATTTTAGAGGGATCATCATAAAGCGCATAAAAAGAGAAAAGAAGTAGTTAGATGGTGGGAAGAACAGAAAATCCCACGCCTAGTAGGAGCACACAACCTTACAAGGCCAGGTCAGCTAGGGACTCTATAGGTGCAGGGGTAAGGATCAAAATCACATTATTGAGGCACACTATGAAAGTGATGATGAGGTGTGTGAGGATGAGCGAGCAGATGGATTCAAGAGCAATGATGATGACAAAGGACTCTGCACGAGGTCAAGGATACAAGGATTCTACCTCGAGGATAGTGATGATGACTCTTACAATGAGGGTTAGTGATGCTTGCACGCTTGAGGAGGATGTGATGACCTTGTGTAGTGGATAGGTAACTGGATGGATAGGACGATAGCACCAGTGTCTGTTGAGACACTGGTGCTATCACATACCATTGATGACCTTACACCTCACAGAGTGATAATTAGTGAGGATTCACACGGGTTAGCACCTAGAGATGGTGAGCTTCTTATGGGGGCCGTGACACATCCGCCACCTGCTCGTGACATCCATGATAGCCACGTTACATGAGGAGATCAGCACGTCAGGTATGATGGATGAGACTAGTGTGAGGGATGCACACCATGGATAGGTAGACCCACAGATCTGTGAGGAGGTATGTGACGTATCTCGACAATTGACTCACATACAAGTCACAGAGGAGATATCAGATGTTGAGATCTATTGGTTGAGCGTATTCCAGAGGATGACAGTTGATGGAGCACTTACTTCCAGATCACCAGACGATGAGGATGCACCTTAGCAATGATGACCATAGCACGTATCCGATACATCTCTATGATCCAGCGAGAAGATAGTGGTAGCTAGTACATGAGGATACAACTGCTCATGTAGGATACAGTGTGAGTCAGGGTGAGATGACATCTAGTGATGGGATGCAGCAGCATATAGGAGTACCCAAAGAAAGACAGACATGAATCACCAACACCATCTATGCAGAGGTGTGTTTTGGGGATTCCAGTTGACACTAAGGTGATCCACACTAGCAAAGGAGGTTTGAGATGGCACCTAGTACGACCATGATCAGATTCACACCACTTAGCAAAAGACAGCACAATGGAGAGTTAGTGAGGCTATGATTGGCATCCAATTGTAGACATATTGATGACATGTATGCAATGATGGCATATTACTATTGGAGAGCACCAGCAGCACATGGTGGTTTCAGGATGGAGGATTTTCATGGATGATTTTCACACTCTTCTAAGAGAGGCATTCCATGATGAGGACCGACTACCAACAATTGTTGAAAGACATGGATTATCTACTAAGGGTTGGTGACAGACGAGGTTCGAGGAGCAGGAGTTGAGATGGACTGACTTCACTCAGAGTTGAGAAGATTTCCGAGATCTCGGAGAGGCACACAGCATCAGCCTTCAAGACCAGTGCCCAGGATGATGAGTCTCTTGAGGAGATCCATCGAGATCCACTTCATCTAACTTAGTGGACACTCAGATGTACTGCCTAGTCACGCTTTGACAGAGGATGTTGATGATCCAACAGAGGAGCACAATTTGATGGGGGACACTTCCATTGTGTCTTGGGAGTGGTTGAAATCCATATAGAGATTAATCCACAAAGATGCCTGTGATCGATGATACAACATGAGTTCTGGTGTGAGATGACATGAGTATGCCGTAGCATACGGTGATGAGGGATATCTCACACAGTCATGCTGAGATGTATGGTGGCATCCAGAGGGGTATAGTGCCTTGGGTGGAGGAGACACTTAGGGGAGCATGTAGATAACACTCCTTCGGCAATAAACATTCTGCTATGAGAGATCAATCCCCACCATTTCAATAAATGTCTGGTGATGGGAGATGGAGAGTGGTTTACCAACAATTGGAGGAGTTAAGCCTGACACTCCCATGATTGGGGTTAGTGATGACTACATGCAAGAAGTTATCATGGATAATGATGGACGAACTTCTGGTCGAATCATTGGGATACTAAAGTTCTGATGCTCTCCTTCCACTCTATAGTCACCATAGATATGTCTCATACCCTTTTCCCAACACGCTTATCATCGACAACAACATGAGGAGGATAGCAAATGAGAACATAGGGCTTCTAACAGTGATCAGTCTCAATAATGTGGAGAGAAGGAGGAGGTTTGAAGTGATAAACTTCCAAGTTTTCCATGGGACTCAGTAGTCCATTTTGTTATCACGAAACCATGTTGGCCTAGGTTGCACTAGAGAGCCATACACTCCACTTTGGTTTGGTTTGGAGTGGGCATGCAGGTACTTTTCCTATGGGGCTTGGAGATCTTTCCGTCACATAATGATATGGCATGGAGATTTTTGGATAGGTAATTCTTCTATAGATATGTCTTTATAGATACAATTTCTGGACAACAGTCCAATGGTCACAGGTATTTGTACGAGGACCTGGTGAGAGAGGTTCAGATGTAATTGTGGGGCGTGACAACATGGTCAGAGTAAGGTGTTGTTAGCATGAGGATCTTTGATGCTGTTAGCATGGGACCTGCTGGGACATGTGTGATTGAGCAGCTCTCCATTGATTGATGGGAGAGTGGACCATGGCAGAGGAAAGCTACTCTAACTTTCCATTGATCTTCTATGGTTGAGAGAGGATTTGTTGCTGGGTGCCCCCTGGCAGAGGTCTCTAGCATCTGGCCAGCATTAACACGCAAGTAAATCAGATGGAGGTCAGGATCTTGGTAGACGGAGGATGAAACTCCATTCTAGAGCCGAGGCCATGGGTCATGTGTGAGGTTCACTGTATTGATATCTTCCGTGGATCAGCCTTCACAGTATTGCATTTCACTTCTTGATATGGGATCCAGTGGGTGGAGTGTGTTATTGTTCATCATTGGATGGGTTCTACTATGTATCCCATGTGGACATGGGATCCTGCATTTTACTTGGAGGGATTTGGGCAGTGCATTGCTTGAGGACAAGCAATTTAAAGCAGTGGAGGATGAGAAATGCCCACTTTGGGACATCATCACAGGCAAAAGATTTTATTTAATCTATAGCCAGATGGATGTTATAGCTATACAGGGGTATTTGAGAGGCACTTGTAGGGGTCCATCTGGCATTGATGATCACATTCCATCATTATGAACCATTCCTGGTCAGGTTGGCTTAAGTTTCACAGACTCATCGACAAGATTTTGACTATTTTTATCTATAAGTCAATGGAATTCAATAAAGAGGTCATTTTGGGCACATTACTTGAGGAACCTCTCAGTGTAATAAATATTTGGAATCGGGAGGAGAAAACACAGATGTGATGGCTAAGTGACTTTCAAAGGGGTCAGGAAGCCACAAGGAGAGATAAGGAGGTTTTCAAAGGTAAGGTTAATTAATTAATTAAAGTGATTTAATTAATTAATTAAATATTAATAAATGAAAGTCACTTGGAGTGACAGTATGAGCCAAAGTATGTGCTGCTGAAAGGCAAGGGCCTCTTCTCATTCATTCATGTATGTTTATCTTTGATATTCACATTAGTGAGCCCAACATTAAATGTATGGTTTCGACATAACAAACCCTAGAGGATCTATTCAAGCAGAAAGATTCCACTCTAGTTTGTCCCAAGTTTATCTCTCTGAGTCAGCACATGTTCCACACCATTCTAGTCTCAAGATCTACTCCTAGCCAGGAGGACTCACATCAATTGCTTGGAAAGATAGGAGAGAGGGCTAATTGGGCCAGGGTTTCTAAAGAAGAGGGCACACCATTCCCATTGAGGAGGATTCGTCCTAATCCCAGGAGAAGGGACTGGAATCGTGTATTGCTCTTTGGTGTGTGTCTTTGCATCATTCTTTGTGGTTTTCCGGAGTCTTTCAAAGGAGGATCGATTTGTATTGAGAGTGGGATGTTTTCCAAAGAGGAGGGCTTACCATTATTTGAGGGTAGCTAGATCTAAGGATCTAGTAGGTATTTGAATATTTGAGCACTTGGATTCTCATTGCATCATCTCGACATATCATTGTGGAGAGTTTCAGCATTTGCAGCTTCCCTTCATCATGGCTCTAATTCATCTAGGGCTTCAAACATCAAGTGGGGCACAACATTCCATGGAGGAGTTCAGATCTACAGATTTTGAGAGGGATCTGAGATTCGGTCACTTGGTTGTTCTTACCATCACCCGATTCATCGCTTGGCATCTTTTTGGAGGTGATTGGACATCTTTAGCACAAAATGAATTGTTATGAGCCAAATATCCAAGAGAGCGTGGCATCTTCCAAAGAATGAAGGGTTTGGTACTCTTGGCATTATTCATTCTTATCCCAAATTCTTTGGAGGCTTATTTTGTATTGTCGGGAGCATTTTGTGAAAATTGTACTTGTTATCCATTGGTTCATCATCTTGGCTATATCCTGGTTGAGCATTCCAGATCGACATTCCATTGTAGCAGGTTCTTCTATTTTATGAATAAAGAAGATTTGATATGTTTTGGCTTGTTCATCTTATTGCATATGGTTGAGGTATGTTCCATGGTTATCTCTTTCTCAAGTTCTGTTATTTGTTGCATACACACATATAAACACATCTAAACAAGTAGATCAACAAAGTGTTTGACGAAATACCTCACTCAGAAAAAGTTTTAAAAAGACACCAAAACCGTGATGATCCTTGCATAATGGATTGGGATCATTACACGAATCCACCATGTATTTGGTATAAATGGCACCAATTCTAAATGAAATGGGAAAGGTAAGATCTAAACATGGATGAAACAATCATTGCTTTTTCATTGTATAATGTTTGCATGGTTTTATGTGGATTTATAACTAGGGGTAGCACTGTATGTGTGTTTCTTTTCTCCATTTAATCACTCATTACCATTTAATGTCCAATTTAATTATAGCCAAGAACCCTTATTTTCCAAGTCTCTCCCTCATCATTTTAAGATTTGTTAGATGTAGAATCCAATCTCTACTTCAATTTACACATTATATCTTGTTTATGATTATTATATATGGAGTTACACAACCCCATGCATATTGTTGGATGAACTAGGCTCGTGGTATATGCATATAAACAAAATCCCTCGAGGCTCAAAATTGAACCATTCTTGGCTTATACTTGACATTTGGCAAGACCTATTGGGTCAAACTCAATCTTCTTTAGACCGTTGTAGGACTATAATAGGAAGATCAAAGGTCCCCCCCCCAGTTCAACTTCCTTTCCACTTGTATTTCTAAGCCCATTTTTTTTTGTTTCTCACTATGTTGGTAGCATGTTGTTGAAGGTAATTTCAACCTAAGTATGAGTGGATTATGTATGGTTTTGATGGTTGTTCATCAATATTTTAAGTGGCATGTTATTAGGATTGAAATGTGCATACATTTGTATGCAAATCATAGTGGATTTTTTCCCTTAATCGTCGAGTTAGGGGCCATGCATTAGGGGCCATGCATGATGGGTAAAATAATGGTGTTATTCTTTTTCTGATGCTTACATGCACAACCAAATTATGTTAAAAGATTTATAGGGTACCCCCTTGAATAGTTTGAAACCCCAAGTATATATGTCAAGCTTGCTATTAGGCTATATATGCTAGTGCTAATGGTGTTGTTTGTGACATTAGAATCCATGCAAAATTTTGTTTGAAGCTTGGTATGAGCTTTCTTTAAGAGATTGGAAACCAAGTTCTATCACTACTTTGGAATCATGTTAATTAAGATTGTATACATTAGATTTTAATAAATATTTTTTATAATGCATATACTGTTTTCATTACATTCTTCCATGCAAAAGAAATGGAATTTGGGTGATTTTTGGTGAATGTTTGAAGAGGATTTCTTTTTTTTTACAAATTAGTCTATGAGCTAGTCATCCACCCAATATATATTATGATGGTAGATTTGGTGTTTGTATTAAGTCTAGGTAGGAATGAAGTGGTTAGACCTTAGTGAATATATATCCACCCAATATATATTATGATGGTCGATTTGGTGTTTGTATTAAGTCTAGGTAGGAATGAAGTGGTTAGACCTTAGTGAATATATATATATATATATATATATATATATATATATATATATATAAGCTTGAAATAACACCATGTTTGTTGATGTTTGATGCTAGAAAAATATATGAAAAATCTCTTTGCAATGCAATTTGTTTACCAAACTTTTGAACATAAGTTTCATGTAGAATATGAAAATGAAAAAATATAAAATCAAGGTGAAAGATTAACTTTGATTGCTGGAGCAAAATATTCATGCAAAATATGAAAATGAAAAAATATAAAATCAAAGTGAAAGAGTAACTTTGGTTGCTCTGAGCAAAATATCCTTTCACCCATTTATTATTTCTTTTTCCCTTATGCAATGATTAGTTTATTTACATATTCTCCTATTGCTTTGAAACTATTTCTCATGGAATCACATGGTGTGGAGTGATCCATGGTTATAAGAGTTTTTTTATTACATGAGTTTAGTGTTTGTATTAATTAAATAATGCATATAAATGATGTTAAGGTAGGGAGCTTCAAGTTTTTTAAGTAGTAAAAGGAAAAGTTTTAGCTAATCCTTAATTGGTTGTAGTTACTACTCAATTAGTTGATGACATGTTTAGTGGACTTAAATTTTCATTCATAATCAATATATTGTTTATTAAAATAAAGTTTTATTTTGTGATATTTATTATGATGTGATTTTTAAATCATTTATTATGTGATTGTTTGAGCATGATATTGACATTCTTATAGTTGGAAATGAATTATTATAGTTAAAGATAATACACACTTATTTGTTAAAAGAATCATAACATTTTTGTTAAAAGAATCATAACATTTTTGAGAAGTTACAATGGACTATTTGGATATCATATAACAAATATATGCAACTATTATTAAAAGACGATGAATACAATATGAATATTCATTTTGATACCTACTTACATTTAATGAAATTCAGTTTATAAAATGTGGATGAAAAAAAAGGATTTAAAAAAAAGTTAAAAAAAAACTAACCTTTTTTTATTCTAAAATTGTACACAATAATAATTTTCCATCCATTTATTATTATTTATTATATTATAAAAACATTTATGATACTTTGGATCTTTGCCATCCATTTATTATTATTTATTATATTATATTCAAGAGACATTTATGATTTTTTATTTTCCCTCTCTCATCCTCTATACAAGGCATAGACCTTAAAGAGGAGAAAAATGCACGGTTCACTACTTGAGTTTAAACAAATAAATGGTTAACTATTTATTTTTTTAAATGATACAAAGAATAACATATATATAATAGTTTGAATTGATAAGTGTTAAAGGAAAGGAGGTGAACAGTCAAGATCATTGTAGCATTTTAGTATTCATCCATGTTTATTGACTATTTTTCAAATGAGCTATTAATATGTATTCTTTAATAAAACAAATAATGTTGCATATGTTGGGATATATATCATTTGATTTTAAATTAATATTGTATAGGCAAGTACTATGCATCAAGCAATAGAGAAATTAATGTTGTATATGATGGGATATATATCATCAAATTTGAAAAGTATAAAATAGAATGATATATTCCCAACATATACAACATTAATTTCTTTACTGCTTGGTGCATATTGTTTTCCTTTTTCAAATCGAATGATATATATCTCAAGCATATACAACGTTAATTTCTCTACTGCTTGGTGCATATTGTTTGACTTCCAAATATATATACTTTTATGCCTTACAACACGCATTTAAATCCTCCATAGTTGTCCAAATATTTATAGATTCTATTAAACATAGGGCATGTCTAAATAGTGATCTTACCATTACCCAACCAATTCTAACCAAAGTTGTTTAAATTACCTGGCATCCATCAGAAATAAAAAGAAATCTGAATTTTTCTTTAGTCAGGTCTGGAATTTCAAATTTACTTTCACTGTCAAGTGAAAATTTGATGATGGTAGTTTGTTTTTTGTGTGAGTCATTTTAAGTTTTAAGCATAATTATTTTTTTTCTCTAATATACAAAAATTTGTAACAAAAACCTTTTAATGAAAAAAATAAAAAAATAAGATACATCTGTTAAAATGAAAAATGAAAGAGAAATGACATTTCAAGTCTACCTTTCAAAACTTGCAATCTAAGGAAAAACCTATGAGCAACATCAAATTCCATTTACTGTTTCATTTACTCTTCTAACGAACCTCTGTCAAGTCCTGTAAGTTATACAATAAAACTTAAGTAAGCTAAGTACCTATTAAAAAATGACAGATTCGAATTTTACATAACTATAAATACTACTAACGTGTAGATTTAGCTAAATACCTACTTAAAAAAAATATATGTTCAAATTTTACATAACTGTAAATACATACTGACGTGTAGATTTAGTATATACCTGTCAAATATGTTTTAAAATGTTTTAAAATGGAAAAAACGTCCTGTGGTTCCTATCCACTTGCGTTTACTTTACCTATTATTTTAAGCCTCGGCCCTCGCCATTGTCCACTTAGAAGTTAGCAGCCGTCCATGCTCCTCTTTTAGTGCAGGCTGATCTCATCACAACTGAAAGAGGTACGCGTCAAGCCTTCACCGTCTCACCCAATTCAACCATACTTTATTGGACAACGTAAAGGAACGGTACGTAATATCCCACCGTCTGTAATAAATAAATCAATCTAACCCATTACTTTTATTGTTGTTTGCAGCTTTATGAAAAAGCCGGCTTTACAGGATTCGTCAGAGATATTTCATATATTTCAGCATTTTTCAGGGTGACGTATTGTCTTAGCTCGTGACATACTCAGATTTCAGTGTCCATCTGTTAAAATCTTGCGCTGTCAAAGATCGTTACATATATTTTTTTTAAAAACTCGTTTCCAGATCTTAATTAAGGTTGGAATTTCAAATTTATTTTCTCTGTCAAATTTTGATGATGGTCATTTATTTTTCATACTCGTTATTTTATTTTTACCCCAAATTCATGAGTGTCAAATTGTCTATTAGTAAATGGATATTCAATTAACTATTAACAATTTATGTGAATTAAGATTATGGACTAATTAAATTTCAAGGATTGGGAGTCAAAAACTAATTAAATTTTGTTTATTGTTATATTTAATCCTCAAACAAACCTTTACCCAACCCGTGTTTACTGAGACCTAAATAGATGACACACTATATTAAATTAAACACCTAGGATTGAGATTTTTTATACAGATAAATTTACGGTATGGATTTTGTATCCCCGTGTCAAATACATCTAAAAACTTCATATGAAACGTCAAATTCCAGGCTTGATCTCAATCAGAAGAAATCCGGAGCTCAAACTTAGTTCATGCCACTGATTGATTTCCTCGTTTGTATTAAAAAATTTAAGACTACCGTGTTTGAAGCTGGATGAGGTGGTCGGTATAAAGTTGACACGATAGTTGTTGAGATTCATTTCTTACTTCAGTCCAGTACCTGTTTTCTCGCTCACGTTATGTTTTCATTGGCCGTTTTATCTTTTACGTTATGTTTTCATTTGGCATTTTTGGGAAACTTTATCTGGTCTTGAATATTTCTGATCGTTTTATGGTATTCTCATGTATTTTTTCAGCCGTTGTCTATCTGTTTTAAGTTTTAATACTTTTTCTTAGAATCTTGCTACATAAATTTATATGAAATTATAATTTTTGTTTTTCAAAAATGTATTTGAACATAAAAATGGATTTAGGAGATTGAAAAACTTTGAGGCATTCTAATTATATAGAATTAACGACTTAAATCTGTATATTTAATAATTTTTTATCAAATTTCAAATATCACTTGAAAATATCCATAAACGTAAAACAGTTAAACTACATTCTTTCTATCACAGAAAAGTTACCCACTTCAAAGTTGGAATCTCAAAACTAAACTATCCGTTAAATTTGACAGTTTTAACACTTCCAAATCCGTTTTTACATTTTAATTAGGAATATTTTTACAGTTTTAATTAGGAATGTTAACCCTTGAATTTTTTTTTTTAATTATATTTAGACAAATGGTCTCATGACGAGGAATGTTAACTGTTTGGAAAAAAAATAATTGTATTTGACGAGGAATGTTAACTGTTTAGAAAAAAATTAATTGTATTTGAAAAAAAAATGGTCTCATGGTCAGCAATTTATTTTTCAAATTCCATTACTAATGGACATTGATGATATTATTTACATAGTTTTTAATTTGAATTTATGACAAAAAAAAAAAGTGTGTTTAAAAAATTAATTGTATTTGACAGAAAAATGGTGTGATGGCAAACAATTTACCCTTCATCCCTGACATTGATGATATTATTTACATGGTTCTTAATTTGTGAACTTATGACTTTATGATTGTATTGGCATTTTGATCGACGTTTTGCCTTCATCCTCATCAACGGAGAAAGGATATGTAACAGAAAACCATCCTCAAGTAGCGTGATAGGCGAAAAGGGTCGACAATATTTGGAATTGATTGATCTTTTGTAGATCAGACATTGAGTGCAGAGAGCATTCAGGGTAGAGTATTCTTCTTGCTGAGGTTATCATTGGGCCATTAGTGTTTTAAGAAATTTTGTCATCCTATCTTTTGTAATCCACCCCTTTTCTCATCTCTACAGTTCTACTTGAATGTTCTACTGGCTTTGTACTTTGTATATTTAGATAGTGGTATCGACTGGCTTTGTATATTGAGATAGTGGTAGTCTATTAGTTTTTAATTAAAAAAAACTCTTGATATATGAGAACTTTTAGATTTAAGAATGAATAAAGTTGTTATTTGGATTTTTGGATTTATAAACATTTTGAGTGGGCACTTCATGTATCATATATTTACTTCAAGAATTTTTATGAAGAGTTTTTGACGATGAGTGGAGTGTTCATTTAAAACTTTGGACCCTTCAAATTTCTTGCACAGTTATTAATTCAGAAATTTAAATAGCAACATTATGAGGAAGCGTGAAAACTTACACACTTTGAAATTAATAAAGTATTCATGGATGTTTGTAAGTCTTAAATCACACCATTATTAAGTTGGGGTTGGGTGTGTTTATAGTGAACAACATCACACTAACAAGCCTCTGGCTTGGAATTTTGTTGCACTAGAAATAAGAGTTAAACAACCGTGCACAATTGATGTTCAACATTATTTATCTTTTAAATGTTGATTAGTTTTTATTTTTCTCAAACACTTTAGTTCTTAGTGTTGAGAAGTATGAGGCAAGTGAGGATCTTAGTGTTGAGAAGTATGAGGAAAGTGAGGATAAAAGCTTAGAATTTCATAGTGACTAGAAGCTAGAAGGAGGTGTATGTTGTTGGGAAAAACACCCCACTGACTAGCAAATAGAGTTTAAACTTTGCATGCAGATATGATCGAATGAAATTACTTTCCACCTTCATCCCTAGATTTAAATCCCCTTTTCAGGTAAATGCATGGAAAGATCCAACTACCTGCATTCACCAAGCGTTTGATGTCGATCCTCCATTGTGTTTGATTACTTGTTCGCAATGCTCCTTTCAAAGATGACTTGCATTCAAGACAAACAACAACTATGCATGCATGCTACTTCTATACTCGCAGGTTAGAAATCAAACATAAACTAATCAAACCATAGAAAGTTCATGAATTGGGATGGGAAAAACATTATCTTTATTACTAAAAATGAGTCAAATTACAAAAGATGAGACCAGACACCGCTCCTTGAATCGATCACAGGCTCCTCTTCTTGTCCTTCCAGCACTTTGCTTTAATTTTCCTTTGGCTTGAGGAAAGGTTAAAGGGGTTGGGACAATGGAGATCACGTAAAATGATTTCTTTTCTATATTTTTTTCCTTTCTCAAATGGTACCCCTACCCTTCTTTATAGGCGAGAAAGAGCTAGGTATTTGGGGCGAACCCTTTCGACCATGCATGGTCAGGGAGTTTGGAG
Source organism: Picea sitchensis (assembly GCA_010110895.2). Lineage (NCBI taxonomy): Eukaryota > Viridiplantae > Streptophyta > Pinopsida > Pinales > Pinaceae > Picea > Picea sitchensis. The sequence continues at coordinate 65,656 of SNQJ01S0034564.1, forward strand.
TTAACTCACCCATAGCTTTTTGTTAGTCGGCAATTTTCCTTTTCGTGCTTTGTAGGTTACCACGGTACATTTGTGGTGGCGAGCATGTACACATGTCTGATAATAGAGTTAGAAGCGCGTGGGCCTTATAAAAGAGGATTTTCAAAAGAGTTGTTCAACAGATGTTTTAGCAATGAAGAGGTGTGTTGGCTTGATGTCGAGTAAGCATGTGTGGTGCAATTTAGGGTTATATGATGCCCCCTAATGTGTGAGGTCAGAAGAATATATGCGAAATACATTAATATTCTTGATATCTTAGAGCGATTGAACTCAAGGATCCCGAGAACCGGAGGTGTCATCGCAAGGAAAATAACAAATGTCTCACCGGGCATACCATGCTCAAGATAAAAATAGAACCATGGATAACAATCAAAGCTACTTGTAGATCGTAATCAAATAACTATAAAAATTAACCATAAAACAATACAGTGGAGCTACATCTTAATCGAGAGAAAGATATACATTTGGAGTATTCATCTCTCAGAAGCTGATTCGACTTGATGGATGGACTTCAAAACTCGAGCAACAACTTCAAAATCTTCGAAACTTGGTTAGGAGTGTAATATGAATGTACAAATTCACTGCAGAGAGGGTCTTGACTGACTTCGTCGATCATGGGCGTGATAATCTTGATGATCTGATTGAAGGCTTCAATGATTTCAAATAAGGACTTGATTAGACATTCCGGGATGGTAGGTGGCACGAACAAGAGACATATTGCCGGAGGGGCGACTCAAGCTTAGTGGCTTCCCTTGGACAATAGCACGACAAGTGATGAGACTCATGCATCATGTATGTTAATCATAAGTCTACGAAGCGGAGGCAACACAAACTCTCATATGTTTGGAAGAATAACCAAGCGGTGGAGACACAACTCTATATAGCGAAAAGCTTCCACAAGGTAAGTACTACATCCCATAGTCGATGATCAAAGCGGATAGATGTCTATGCTATCAAGGGCAATTCATTATGTTGTCAATAAAGAAAATACTTTTCCCATCCTCTTTTTGGGGTATATTTGATTTTTTTGTTCTTTTGATAATTTTGGAAAAACAATAAAGGAATATTACATTCTGATGGAGGAATGAGTATTGCAAACATACAAGCTCAAGGCACAAAGGACAAGGCCGATGTTCTAGTAAAGTGATACTTAGGAAAAATCCTCCGACGACCAAAGGTATTAAGACGCAGAAACAAACTGTCACAAGGATGGTGGATAAGGTGTTATACAAATCGCGATTGATAAAAGAACACACACAATGGTAGCGTCCTTCGATGTAAGTTTAACAAGCCCAAAGAAGGTAAGCTGATGGTTTCATATTTAGAGAGTTTGAAAAAACATAAAAGGAGACTCCATTGGGGTACCTTTTTTGAATATAGTCTAGTCGGTTCAAAAAGGGTAAACTAGCACCAAAAGATATTCGATTCAAAACCATTTTTTAGCAGGTGTGACCAAGAAAAGATCACTTTCGGCCATTTTGGTTTTTAAGGAGTCACAAGAAAAAAGATTAACTATGGACTTCGTCCGGAATATTCTCTGGACCAATTTAACAAGTGTAAAAGAATAAGGTCACTTTCGGCGATCTTTCAATTTTTAAAGTGCGAAAAGAGCTTAACTACTTGGACTCCGTCAAAGAATATTCTTACGGACCAATTTACTTGGTGTGAAGAATAAGGTCCTTTCGATGATCTTTTCTCAATTTTTAGGGAGTGAAAAGGAAGCAACTATAGTTTCAGATGGGGTTTTTTTTCGTAAGTTTAGTCCCTTAGGCCGAAAAATGGATAAAATTATACACGAGAGTACTCTTCTAAAGAGCGAGAAGTTCCATAGAGTATACCTTTGTTAAATGCAGGTTATTGTCGGACGAAAAAAGAAATTAAACTATCGTCGGAGAGACATGACTTCAAATTTCCCAGGTTTAGCAATTGAAAGACCGCGAATCACTCGACAATCTTTCATGTTTAAGAAGTGCGAAAGGGCTTAAAAGGAGACCCGTTTAAGGAACATTCTTTTGGACCAATTGAATGAGTGTGTGAGAGAAACAAGGTCACTTGGCAAGCTTTTCATCTTTAAGAGTCTAAAGAAGGGCTTAAAGAAGACTCCATAATGGTTACTTTTCTTAGTTAATCGGGACGAGATCGAAAAACATAAATGCAGTCTCGTCGGATGTTGCTTTAGGATCTCAAAGCGACGAAAAACAACAAGTTAGCTCATGATAGACTTTTTGTGGGTAGATAATGCAGTATCTCCTCATTAAGACCGAGGCAAAAACATCACATAATTCTTTGAAAATATGCAGCGTATAGAGTTGAATCATCTCCACTCGGGAGGCGGTCGACTCCAGCCGAAACTTATTCTCCATGGCCATGGGTTCTGGAGATATTGATTGGTGTGGTTTCAGTGATGGTTTCCATTTTACCCTCAACATAAACCTCATGCGTAGCTAAAGAGTTAATAGGACAAAACCATTTTCCCATCATAGTCATGGTGAATTCTCCGCTTCAATTAGAAGCAACTACGGGAGGTATGATCTGTAGATGAAAGCCTACAAGGTTTGTCAGGACTAGTCATTGCTTTGATTCTTGCTTCATCGGAGGGAAAGACTAAGTCCTACTTGAAGATCGATGTTGGCGAGAGAGAACCACGGGCCCAAATAGGCTCTAAGTGGATCTAACTCTTGTGCGGGGAGTTGGATCAGTGTTAGCGAAAGCTTCGGTCTAAAGGTATGCTGCCGCCGATTGGCGGACAAGGGCATGGACATACCAGTGTGCCCTGTCACATCCATCATGGGAAGGAAGTATCCACAGGTCATTGAAGTAAGTTGTGCGGAATGACGAAGCTTGAAAAATCTCAACTTTATGATGATTGGATATAAATTTGATATCACCTTGGTAATTAGTGAAATTTACCCATCAGGATGGACCTGAAACCAACTATGTAATGTCAGAAGGCCGAGCCAGTTGTAAATATGATGTATGAAATGAATTGTAAATATGTGTTATAAATTTGGTGAGCCAAGTTTGTATAAATCGGTGGGCTTATGTTTCCATTCCGGTCCATCCTTCCTTCCTTCCATCCTTCCATCCGCTCACCATTCCATTCCATCCTTCCATCCTCCTTCCTTCCATCCTCCATTCCTTTCCATCCATCCTCCATCCATCCATCCATCCATTCCTCCTTCCATCCATCCTTCCGTCCATCCTCCTCCATCCATTCCATCCATCCATCCATCCATCCATCCTGTCCATCCATCCTTCCTTCCATTCCATCCATCCATCCTCTTTCTGTCCTTCCTCCATCCGTCCATCCATCCTTCCTTCCATCATTCCATCCGTCCGTCCACCATCCATCCTTCCATTCCATCCACTCCTTTCCATCCACTCCATCCGTCCCGTCCATCCATCCTTCCATTCCTCCATCCATTCCTCCATCCATTCCTCCATCCATTCCTCTCCTTTTCCTTCCGCTCCATCCTTCCTCCGTCCTCCATCCATCCATCCATTCCATCTCCCTCCATCCTTGTCCATCCATCCATCCATCCCGTCCATCCTCCATCATCATTCCATTCCTTCCGGCCATTTCGGGCTCTTTCCGTCCATCCATTCTCCTCCTGTCCATCCATCCGTCCATCTTCCTCCGTCCATTCCATCCATTCCTCCTTGTCCATTCCATTCCATTCCATTCCTCCATCCGTCCTCCATTCCATCCGTCCGTCCTCCATCCTTCCTGGTCCGGCTCCATCCATCCGTCCATCCATCCATTCCATTCCATTCCATCCATCCATCCATCCATTCCATTCCATTCCATTTCCTTCCTTCCTTCCGTCCTTCCTCCATTGTCCATCCATCGTCCATTCCATTTCCGTCCATCCATTCCTTTCCTTTCTGTCCACTCCGTCCATCTCCTTTCACCTTCCATCTCCATCCATCCATCCATTTCCTTCCTTCCTCCATCCTCCATCCTTCCATCCTTCCTCCTTCCGTCCATTCCTCCATCCATTCCTCCTTCCTCCATGTCCTCCGTCCTTCCTTTCCTCCATTCCATTCCTCCATCCATTCCATCCGTCCATTTCCTCCATCCATTTCCTTCCTTCCTTCATCCATCCATCCTCCATCCTTTCCATCCGTCCATTCCCGTCCATCCATCCATCCGGCTCCGTCCGTCCTGTCCATTCCTTCCGTCCATTCCTCCTCCTTCCATCCATTCCATCCATTCCATCCATTCCATCCATCCTTTCCTCCGGCTTCCTTTCCTCCTTTCCATCCGTCCACTCACCTTCATCCATTCCTTTCCTTCCATTTCCATTTACTTGTATATATACAAAACATTTAATAAAGAATTGGTATCATCACCGAGGTCTTGGAGACCGACCGATGAATAGTGAAGAGGTTGATTTTCCATAGAGAGGCAAGGAGTTAGGGGTTGGAAGGTGGGAAAAGAGGGCTAAAGTGTTTTAGCCTGGGGGCTTAGGCCTTGAATAATATTTTTATTATTATTCCAAAGAACATGTGCCATTTATATTTTTTATCCTAAGTCGACCAAGGGAAGGTGATCATCTTGGTGGAATACATCACGGTCTCGAAGGCCGACAAGTGTCGACATACAGTGCATGCGAATAAAACAATTTGGTGGACCGTGAGGGGGTTTCACAGTCTCATTCGAGTGGACTGCCTGAGGGTGTGGGGTGCTCTGAGCAGTATGACTGACCCAAGCTATGTAGAAAAACCTCATACACCTTCTTAACTAAAAAACCCGTGTATACCTACGTACTGAACCATAAGCCTGTGATTGATTCTGAAAGAGCCAATTTCACCTATGTTTGAACCGAAAAATCCCGTGTTGGTAGTCTAGAGATCCATGTACATATACTGCTTAAAGATCGAGAGCTTAGTAGTAGTGAGATCTCTTTCCTAAAACTGTGACCACACGAGCCATTTGCCATTCAGAACGTGGAAAAAGCCCGTGTCTATTTTCCGTTAGTTTGTAGTACTTGAGTTAATTTCGCGTGGAGGTTTGGTGACACGTGAAGCGATACTCTCCGAGGGGAAGTGCCTGAAGGAAGGAGAACTCTGGAAGGAACCCTTTAAAACGCCACAAAGCCCGAGAGACTTAAGTGCAGTGCCTTCTTGTAACCCAAAGGCAAGGCATGTTAGCGATGAAGAATTTGTCCGATTAATGAGAGAAAGATTAATATGCCGGGTGGAACGGACATGTGGGAATGAGGGTTTGTGTGAGTGGGGGTGGTTCTAGGGAGAGAATCCCTTCCTACATTGGTATTGTCTTTACATTTCCACTGGCAACCTTAGCCTAACCTAGAAGTTCCTTATCTACGAGGGGGTGGAACTTAGTCTAGCTTCGGGGGTGACCTTCTTGGTGATGGCGATTAATGGTCTAAAGAATTTTGGGAGGTTCGTGGAAGGCACACGCAGTTGGTGGATTCTACCACTATTAGAAGATAAGTATCTGATTATGTTTTAATTATGTGTTGTATGACTCGATTGCTTATGTTATCATGTTTTTTCGCTATGTATATGAATTAGTATGAAAGCTATCGATTGTTAATCATAGCGTGCTCATATGAATACTCTGTGAGAATGTGTTTATTTGTTTAAATGTATGGGATTATATAATACATGTATGAGCTATGTACCAAGTGGTGTTTAAGTTTCAGCACAGGAAGCGGTCGTTAAGCCATGGTAAGCTGAAAAGGTCGCGCTAAACCAAGCTATGTTAACAACTGGTAAAGGGATTATCAATCGGTAGGACCGTGGATGCCCCTAGTGAGTCGGTCGGAAAGAGATAATTGATCTATGAAGTTTTCGCCGACCCTCGTGTGGAAACAATAAGACACGGAAACTATAGCGACCACAGCTTGCATAGCATAAGGAAAACTATAGCGACCACAACTTGCATAGCATAAGTCCAACTCCTTCCTAACAAAAGATTATAGTCGAGGGGAGCATCGACTACTTCTACCTCGACGCACACGGTCTTCCCTCTTAACTGCACGGGGAAAGAAGGAATGATACCATGTGGTCGGAATGAAAAACCGTCGAAAGCAGTGAGGAGAGTAGGTGATGGAGACAAAATGGGCTGGCCGATGGCCTTCCAACATGCTAATGACATAACACATGTCGAGGCACCCTCATCCACTACCGTGCGGAAAATATTCCTTGTAAATGTTTTCGTGGGATGAGCCACTACTATCTAAAACGCTACATGGTAAGGCAGATGAGGTTTTAAGTTGGTTGTATCTAGCATGATTGTACCCGAACTACAAGTCTCGGTAGATCCTAAATTTGTTAACAAATATTTTCTCTGGGAAGGGCAACTCTGGAGGACCTCCAAAGCAGACATTGCACAAGGGGTTTGTGATAAATCTTCCACCACATAGTAGTTCTGGGAGGCCCTTGCATTAGGGTTGTGAGAAGCTCTTTTGGACACTTCTTTGGGGATGCGTGTCATTGTTTATCCCAATGTCTTCTCAATCTATAGAGGAAGAGATGGGAGTTCAGCTTCTTTGCCCTTCTCGGAAGTGCCTGGTTGACTATAGGTATGTTCTCTAGTTGATAGAAAAGCATCACCTTTCACCATATATACATTTGTGGGGTTGTTCGAAGACAGAGGGGGTCCTTGACTGCAACCATCCGTGCTCGTAGAGGCTTGAGTTAGATTTTTTCCATGTTGAAATGGATTAGCTAACACGGTTGGATGTTGCTGTGTCACAAACTTTTGGGCCTTCGCAAGCCAAGGACATAGGTGGGTTGGGTGGTCTTCTGCACATAGATTGCATGGATACCTCGCCTTCCATTTTCCATTATTTCCCTCGCCAGCGTTATCGGTGGGTTTTTTATCCCCCTTACCCTTCTTTCATTGTTTTTTCTTCCCTTCAGGCTGCTGGGTGGCCTTTGGGTTAGTCGACTGCATTGTGTGTACTTCCGACGTTTGGGTAGGGGGAGCAACCAAAGCAGTAGTTTGGCTGGCTGCTGTGTGTTGTATGGATAACTATTGCAACTGTTTTGTCAATTGCTCAACAGGCTTGGTTTGTGCTGAATCGACAATACCATCGGCATGTGGTCCAACTCTCTGTCTAGTTTTATCCAGTATTGAACGTGGCACATCTGACAAGATGTTGTATAATAAACCGGACTGAGAATAGATGAGCTCAAACTATTGAGCCCTCATGATGGCATATTCTTCGGAGAAAACTCTGGATGTCGCGACGTCTTTGGATAACTGTGGGACCAAAGAATTAAGGAACCACTCAAGCAGGAATGCTGGTGGGATTGGTACCTTGATTAAACTCTTCCGGCGTTTCCACTCTTGGATGTGATCAGAGATATGGTCCGCTGTTTTCTGTTCGAAATTAGCGAGCAATTTTGTGCCAGCATCGTATCTCACAGGTGACTGGAAATGGTTAAGGAAAGCCATCGCCAATTCACCAAAAGAAGAGTATCTTGAGCGATCAAGCTCAATGTACCATTTCACATCACTCCCAATGAGAGTACATTGAAACAATCGCAACTGTACAAAGTCATCTTTCAATGAGTTAGATAAGAACCAAAGATGAAAGGTAGTCACATGATCACCTGGATCTTCATTAGGCTTGGCCTCAAACTTTGGAATGTTCAAAGGAAACTTCGTCGACATAGGAGGCCAACGTGGATTGTGACAAATAGGATCATTCAACAACCTTGTCAGATCTGGCAAGTGTAAAGTTGCCAGGAACGGTAGTTTGGGTTGCTACTGATAACCTGGGAAAAAGGGTCCTGGAGTTTGATTGTCACGAGGTTGCCAGGAAAAGTTTGGCTGCTAGCCCAGATTCTGGTAGAAATCATGGCCCTGGCCAGCGTAAGGATTTTGCATCTGTGGAGACATCATCGAATGATTTCCCAAAAATGACTTAGAGTGTTGGGAATGCATTGTATTCGAAGGACTTTGGGAAGGATTACCCCATGACGGTCCCGTGGGGATAGGCATAGTAGTCTGTCCGGGGTTCCATTGATTGTGGAAAGAATTACCCCATAACGACATTTCGGAGGAGGGGACGAATCCTTGCCCTGAATTCCAAGGTCCTACTATGTGTGCTCCCTGTGCAGGAATAGTACCCTGCGCATGAGTAGATTGTCCAAAAATGGGGTTGCCCCCAGTCGGGAAAGCGTCTGATGAGAATGTGTTGTTACCAAACGTTCCGTTCCAAGAAAACGATGTCAAACCTACCGGCATACTGTGCGAAGGTGGTCCCTGACTCCCCACTCCAAATAAACTATTGTGTGTAGGTTGCCCAATGGATTTCTAATGTGAACCACTGAGTGAAGGGGACGAAGGAGGGATATGACCTCCTGCGTAAGGAAAAGCATTAAAAGGGACAGGAGTGCCCCCCAAGTGACCTTGCAGAGGAGCGCTAGA
>SNQJ01S0034564.1:85183-104211 GCA_010110895.2 Picea sitchensis
CTAAAGTGAGTGAGGAACATAACCATAGAGTTTCCTACTCAAATTAGTGCGACTAATGTTTCATGGTGAGGTGGAGCTAATAGAGATTACACACTCAAATATGCCCAATTGAATGATATGAAGTTGTTGACGCACAAGACTATCCTCGAGAGAGGTGGCATTGCCCCAAGTTTCATCAAAATAGACCAACTACAATAATTTGACCACGTTAATTGAATGATAGATGTCAAGGCCAAAAGCACTAGGAAATTAGTCAAGGGGGAAATTTGTGGCTATTAGTGGAAGTTGAGTTGCGATGTCAATTAGAGTCACTTGCTTAAGAAAGTTAGAGCTTGATATGGTTTGGTGAGGATGTAACTACTTAATGAGCTGCTTAGGGTCGAGTAGCTATAAGATGTCTTGGGTGTTTGATGCATACATTAGCATTGACTAGTTGGTGTTGTCGGGTGCATAAGGTGGCATTGACTAGTTGGTGTTGTAGGGTGCATAAGATTTCACTTGCCAAATTGGTTGGTGTAAAATGTGATGGAAAAAGTTCCATTGGGCATAAGATCATGTATTTTCTAGGTGTGTGCAGTAGAGGAACCTTGGGGGGTGGTGTGGTCTAACACATTGTCAAAAGTGGTATTAAGGTTAATGGAGCACAGAATGTGAAAATATTTTTCTATGGTTTTGTTTGTAGTGTTTATGGGTTCGTTGTTTTAAAGGTGATAAATGTCCAATGTGGCATTAGTGGGGCGTGTGTATAGAGAAGTTCAAAGGATAATGTTGGAATTTTGGGGCATAGAGGAGGTAGGACTTTGCTACTATTTCTGTGACTATGAGTATTAATTCATGGTGCTACTATTATTGTGGAGACTATTGTGGCTGCTCAATCTTTTTTTTATTGTTGTTACAGTTCCTAGTGGCTACTATGTTGTATGGTTAATGGAATGGTTGCCAGGATGCTTTTGTTGAAAGGATTTAGTGGCAGTGGAAGTGAGAATGGCTCTTTGAGTTATCTCCATTTAATAAGCTTGTGATTACTTATGCTTGACAAACTAAACCAAGGTGCAAAATTAGATTTGTTTTGATAAAGGAAGATTCCATATTAGTTACCATTGCTCAATGGAGTGTTCATGTTGACAGATACACATCAAGAGGTGATGTAAACCTTAAATTTGAATTTAGGCGATACTTGTAGTTTAGGCACTTGATGGTACCACTGTCATACTGGAAGCATATTAAATGAAATCGACAATAATTCAATGAGTAGTCTAGGGAAATGTTAAATAATTTATTTACAAGTTAATATATGAGGATCTATCAAATGAGAAGCCTAACCAGAAGACTAAATTATTTTCCATACTTAGCAGTGTGGCACTCAATATTGCTTTTCCAATATTGTCATAACAACTCAAAAAGAGTCTTCTACATGAGATACATGTGTAATTTTGATTATGGCTTATAATACTAAAATGCATCACAATCCAATATTTCCAGAGAATAAATGAATTGATGCATTCTTTTAATAAATCAACCCATTGGTAAGGACCCTAGAATTACCATTAGTATAAGGAATAGGAAAAGTGCAATATGCATTCATGCATATATTGTTCCTTGTCTCTAAGGAGATTCGTCTATGATATTGAAGTGAAGAACAATGATTATAGATGTGGGGGTGAGTGCAAGAAGTGCGTGGCTGAAAAAGTGGCAAGCGGGTCAGCAAGAATGTGCACTCGCATGAATGCGTGCACGTTCTTAGGAACGTGCATGTGTTCCTAAACCTATAGGTTTGGAAGTGGTTGAACCTCCACGAGGCGTTCCACGTAGGTTTACTGGTAGGAACTCATGCATGTTCCTTCTGTTAAATTTTTTTAAAGGGCCATGGACGCGATTTGTGCTCATTGTGCACAAATTGCGCTCATGTTTTGACTCTCATTAAACAAAGAGAGAGGAGATATAGAGGAGAAACGAAGGGAGGGTCTTGCCAGTATGTCTAGGTATGTTTTATTTATCTTATTTTTAACCCAATTTAGTCATTTCCAATTTAGTATTTTACTCCCAAGAATATAAATTAAAAAAAATTATAATTTCATATTTTAATTGAAAAAACAACCTAATTTACATGCCATGGATTTTAAAGCATAAATAATACAATGGAACCCAAAGACAATGTAAACCGCTCGGAAGAAAACCAAGAAGATCAAAACCCAAACCTAGCACAAGCACCCAATGTGAACACTTAAATTGATGAGAGATTGGTTATATTAAGAACCCTTGAGGAACAATTAAGGGACACTAGAGAGCCTAGTAGAGTCTCCTTGGGCACTTCTTTGGACATCATTGTGAAGTCCATTGCAAGTGCCCAAGGGAAATTGAACTATATTTCTAATTATAGGGCAAGAATGCATGAGTACTATAACATTGGTTTGGACATAAACCAAGTCAAAGAACTGGGCATTTCAAAACAACAAATATTGTCTATTTTTAGGGATCCTAGAAATGTACAAGAACTACCATTGACCAAGAAACACATCTCCATTGACTGGTGCATCCATCCCTAGATTAGTCAAAATTGGATGGATAAGTAGTATATAGTTTTTGATAAACCTCCCTACAATAACATGGAAATGCCCTTATATTTTATGAGAAAATTATGGGATGAGTTTATTTTGGGTAAGCATGTCAACTACTTTGACATTGGTGAATTTCATGGGCTAGGTCGAGGGTCTGCATAGGACCGATACCATGCCAGGCTTGACCCTGTGTTAGGTCCTCGTCCCCCTAAGCAAAGGCTTGGCCCACCTAAGGAACAACCTCCTATTGCAGAGAGCTTGCAAGAGGTAAAACTATCCATTTCATCATTGACTCGTATCCTAGTGCAGCATAATAGCTTTGCTGCACTATCTCGGTAGGAGGTGCCTACCAATGACATTGATATAGGGGTTAGGGCTTCAACATACATAGGAGAGTACAATGAGGATAGGGCACATGGACATATCAACTGTCCATGTGAACCTGAAAGATGCTCAAGTTGCGGGCATACATGCTATGGGCTTATAGAGCCCAGTGGACAACATAACTTCATCATCATCGATAGATCATTCATTCTGAATTATTTGCATGAATATTGTGGATATCCATATTCTAACTCGCAACCAACATTATGGACTACCTCTTGAATTTCTCCATCTAAATCCAATGACAATCCACAATCAAATAATGGTCACTTGAAAATATTGTGACCTAAAATATGGCATATTACAATAATTTATTATAGATTTTTTTTTTCTCATTTATCTTCTACATAATTGTAAATCACTTAACAATCTTAGCTCAATGTTATGTCAGATTTTCCTCCATAACTAGTACTATAATTACTCAATTGTGAAGATGGAATAAGCTAAAATTGAATTATGCAAGTACATAGCATTTGGACAACCCAAACACTTCATATATATTTAGAATATGAAGTACATGCACCTACCAATATCTTATCAAGGGTTGTTATAAGTCAGGCTCTTCAAACCCTAGCGATGGAAACCATAAGATAAAATTATCCAATAGCTCACTCCATCAGAGATCATCAACAAGGTATCATACATAATGGTAAGTCCTTTTTGGAACCTACATTTGTATCCAACACTTGTACAAGATCAACTCCCTTTATCTTCTCGATAACAAGTACATTAGGTAGCACTAGGGTTTTCAAATGCCACTAAGCCCTAACTTCTTCTTATACCAGATCTAAATGATAAAAGTCTTTCGTTTCTCCTCTAGGTATAAGTCATAGTATTCTTAGTCTCAGGACAAAACCTTGATCCTAGTCTTCCTTTGACATTCCTTTGAGAAGCCTAGTTGTTAGTTTCTTAGTTGATTCAATCAATAATTTCACCATTTTCTAGGGTGCACACATTATTCCCCTCTTTATATGCATGACATATACAAAATCATTTGATTTATGTGCAACCCTTCATAAATGCCAAAAGACTAGTCAATGACTCATTAATGCACTCATGGTTTTTTAGATTGTGTAGTGGGTATATGAAAATTTTGTTAAACCTATCAATTATTAATAACATTTATTCAGTCTTCCATGATGTCCACTAAACTTATTGATTTTGATCAATATAATGAGAGTTCACATGGAAACTATATCTTATAATGGGTATCATTTTCCACCTACAAATAAAGGTTTTTGAGGTTACATTTCATGACACACCATAGAAAGTAATACTATGCTACCAAAATTCCTCCAAGGAGAGTTGAAACCATTATTCTTTTCACTTCACCATCTATGAGAGTTTATTGCACATTCCTACCCAATTTTTGGGTTAGAGAACACAAGGAGACAAAGGACCCACCCAAACCCAATCCCACAAACCTGTTGATTCCATGCCATTTCCATGCCATGCCTTTCCATGCCATGACATTGTAATGCCATTATCATGCATTGCCAATCCATTCCATGGCATGCCATTACCATGCCATTTATATTTCCACACCATTGCCATTCCTTTCCATGCCATGCCATTTCCATGCCATTGTCATACCTTTCCAAGCCATGCCATACCAGTTTCATGCCTTGACTTTCCATTCCATGCCATGCCATGCCATTCCTTGCCTTTGCATGCATTTACTTGTGATCCAGATGGATCCCGGTGGCCATCCACCTTTTCCACTGAATCACCATTTTGAGCTTGTGGTTTTGATAAATCACGATACTCACCCTTTTGATGGGAAATGTAATGTAATGTCATCTTCATTTGTTAATTATAGACATCATGTAATTATTTCCTAGTGGTCTTATGTACATGCCTACAACATAACATTAATGCACCGGATCCCAATAGAACTCTGTAGTTAAGCGTGCTCAGGCTAGAGTAGTATTGGGATGGGTGATCGCCTGTGAAGTCCTAGTGTTTTACATGCCTATGGCATTTTATAAACTTATTCCAATTTATCCCACATGCATCATGGGAATTGTTCTCCTCTCACTCTCTCATATATAATTGAGGTGAAGGAGGCCCTTTAAGTATCCAATGGAGTGTGATGTAAAGCTTGTTGCGTAAGAAGCATAACCAACATCTCTTTCCTTTCAAAGATAGGATACCCCATTCCTTTCAGAGATAGGCTACCCCATTCTACCAGTTTGTGTTATACAATGTTTTTCTATCTTATTCAGTAATAGAAGTTGGGTTTCACTGTATTTATGTGTTCTTTTCTATTTTTTTTTGTGTATTTCATTGTTATGTATCGACTATATTTCTGTCTTCATGTCATTCTCAAAATAATCTGGATCAGTGGTATCAAAGCAGTCTGCTCCTTGTTATTTCTCAGAGAAGATCCCCAACAAGGTTAGGGTATAGAGATTTGGGTCTCGAGCTAGTTTCTCTTGAGGAAAACCTCTCTCTCTAGCCCAAGTGACCTCCCATGGCAGAAGAAAAGAGATATGACAGAGCGGGAGATCCTTTCAAGATGTTGCTCGAGGAATCTCTCGTGCGACAGAGGAACATGATGATGGGCAACTTTGCTTAGATCCTTAGATGACTATCGATGGCGGTGGCTGAGGCATCTTTGACAAGAAGCCATTTCGAAAGTGTGACACCCTTCAAGGTACAAGTCAATTTTGATATCCCCTTATTTGAAGGCCAGATAGATGCAGATGCTCTAGAGAAATGGTTGAATCTACTAGAAGGTTATTACTCTATCCAAAAATTTTTCGACACTGAAAAGATGAACTTCACACTCCTTAAATCCCTTCCCCATGTTAGAGCTTGGTGGGAATTTTACTCAGAGAGGTACACCGCAGATGAATCTAAACTATTTGGGAGAGAACCCACTTGGGTGTCCTTTGTAGATTCCCTAAAGGAGGAGTTCTACCATGTTGAAAACTATGATGACCAATACATGAGATGGAAAACTCTGTTTCAGAAAAGAGACCAGATGGTGTCGGAGTACACCAAAATCTTTCATACCTTGCACTCAAATCTAGGTATCAAAGACTTTGAGAGACACATGGTTTTGAAGTACAACAATGGTGTACACATGTACATCCAAACAAAGATGGATTTCTTGGAAATATCCCCACAGGGAGCTGCTTATCGATATGCAGTCAAAATTGAGCAGAAATTCAAGCAAGAGGGTAAGTGGGAGAAGCATGGAAAATGAAACTCTAACTCACATAATGAAGGACAGAGAAAGGAAGCCCAACCTCAAGAGAGACAACCTCAGATGTGGGAAAATAAGGGCAACGAGAAGTCTAAGAAAGACATTGGAAAGTGGTATGAGTTCCACAGAATACTTTGGCACAAAACTGATGAATGTCACTCAATACAGTCATTGGTGGCCAAGCTCAAAGACAAAGAGATGAACATCGACTTGGACCATGATTCAAAAAATAATAAAAGGAGATAGATCATTGATGCATAACTCACTGCTACTATTGTAACTACGACAATCCAACCATAAGAGATCCCGAGAAGGGGGAGTGACTCTTCCATTCAAAGATGTGAGTGAAGGGGACCCCATTGCATTTTATTGTTGATAGCAAAAGCTAAAAGAAGATCATCTCAATAGAGGTTGTCAAGTATTTGGATTTTAAAACAACACCACACCCGCAACCATACAACATTGGGTGGCTTTGCCAGGGTCAAGATCTTCGCGTCAGCCAGTAGTGTCGCCTGTCCTATGACATCAAGCCCTTCAAGGATGAGGTATTGTGTGATGTTGCCCCACTAGAAGTCTGTGATTTTCTATTAGGCCAAACATATATGTGGAGGCATAATGTTCTGTATGAGTTTCGACCCCGTAGTGTCATTGTTACTATGGGGAGTCAACTATACAATATACTAGAGGTAGTTTCGACGATTGTCCCACCAAAACAATGCCACAAAGTAATCTCTCATACTGCAAAGTTTAGCATCTTCACAATCTGATCAGAAGGTGAACAGAAGAACATTGAAACCATTGCAGCCTCATCCCAAGAGSTTACTATCCAACTGATCCAGATTTAGGAGTGGAACGAACTGATTAACAGATTGAATACAATAAACACAGAGATAGGAAGAATAACACAAATATCCAATGAACAATATCTTCTATTAAATAATGAAATAGGATGAAACTGTAAARAGATGTGGATGATACAYGCATCCGTCTGATCAGAATGGATTACAATGAGGCTCCCTAGGCCCTTTTCATATTAATCATGAATGCCAAAACCCTAGACATCCAAAATCCTAACCCTAGAAGGTGAAACGCCAAAAGTCATGTGGGCCCTATGGGTAAGATGGTGTAATTTGGTACCTCAACTTCCCAGGGTAGTAACATTTGCATACGAACTCTTTTTTAGGCATGTGATAGCCCGTTGGAAAGGTATTTCAGAGATATACACATTTCGTAGTCAAACTCTAACTTTGTCTACATTCTGACTATGGCAAGTAAAAAAAACAATGTTTAGGTCCCCAAAACAACCCTGGAAGTACAACAAGATGTACTGACATGAAAAAATACAAAATAATCCAGTTGGATTATGTGAGAGGCCACCCGTATCCACCTGGAGAATGTGTGAGGCTTCATAAATCCCTAGAAGTGTAGAAATCACAATTATAAAACAATAAAGAAAGACGTGCTGAATAAAAAACATACACAAGGAGCTAGTTGTAATAGGTGGGTGGCCACCAATATCCACCTGGATCGATCCTCCCCCCTTAGGAATCAATGGTATCCATTGCGTTGAGTTCCCCCATCAGGTGAGGAAAATTCTACTGGATTTGGCCCCGGGTGAGCCACTTGCCTTGGTGTAGGAGTTTCCCTGCCTTGACAACCTGATAAAGATGGATCTACTGCTGGTGAGTGCCCTTGAATTTTGTGTCCACTATCTGATCAGTGGATTCTTGTTCCATGCAGTCAAGGTTGAGATCTTTTGGTGTCAGTTGTTCAACGATCTCAGAGGTGTCCAATAATGGTGGAGAATATGGCCGAAGGAAGTTTACATTGAATAATGGATGCAGACCAAGGAAGGGTGGAGTGTTGAGCTCAAAATCATTTCTACCGACAACCTTGGTGATAATGTAAGGCCCATAACGAAGTGGGAGAAGCTTCTGATGGGGCCCGGTGAGACGTTCCTTCTGCAAATGTAACCAGACTTTGTTGCCAACCTAAAACTGGTGTGGTACCTCATGTTTATCATGGCACTGATTGTACTTAGCATTGGATTTCTGTAAAATCTCTTGGACCTGTTGGTGGATGTGTTGAATCTGTTCAGTGAATCTGGTGGCTTTGTTGATCGTAGACTCATCAAGGGAAGAGTCTTTCTGTGCGGTCGCAAGAGGAAGTGCAACATAAATGGGTCCCATGGGTTGGAATCCTATACCCACCTGAAATGGGATATGGCCGGTGGAGCTATGGAGAGCCCTGTTGTAATTGTTTTGGACATATGGGAGACTCTTGTCTCATTTATGTGGATTCTTAGAATTGTACATGCGCAGGATGTGCACAATCATCCGATTGACGACCTCGGTTTGGCCATCGGTTCGGGGGTGGAAAGAAGTGTATTTTGTGAGCTTGGTGTCCAACACAGACCAGAGACTTGACCAAAAGGTGTTGAAAAACCTGATGTATTAGTTGGAGATGATGGTTTGTGGTATCCCAAAGTGAACCCAAACTCATTTGAAGAAGATATTGGTAGTATATTCCACTGTGACATTCTTCTTAGAGGTTGTGAGGATGGCCATATTCGAAAACTGATCAATGACCACAAACACACAGTCATTTTCCTGCTTGGTGGACGAAAAACCAGACATGCAATCCATGGATATGGATTCCCATGGCTTCTCAGGAATAGGAAGAGGGGTGTATAAGCCTTGATTCTTGATGGATGGTTAGGGAATGGTGCAGGCAATGCAAGATMTGATATACTTACTGACGTCCTGTCGAAGGTTTTGCCAATAAAAATGTTTCTAAAGAACGACMACAGTTTTCTTGACGCCAAAATGTCCTGCCACCCGACTGTAGTGGACTTCCACAATCAACTTTGCATGCTCGCTTGTAGGAACAAAAATATGGCCCAGGTGGCATAAGAGTCTGTCCTGAATGTGAAAATCARTGGCAGTGGCACCTGTTCCCAAGAGYTGATGTGTGGTGGTGAAGTCCAGATCTTGTTGGTAAAGTTGGGGCCACTCCGATGTTTCATGTCCACAGTAATGAAGCACAATGGTGAGTGCATCCACAGGAGGCCGAMTTGGGCAGTCAACGACACGATTGGAGATACATGTCTTATACTTGATGTTGCGATGGAACTGCTGCAAGTAGGTGGACCAMTTCTGATTGTGTTTGTTCTGCAATTGCCCCTATGTCTGTATGAACTACAGAGGCTTGTGATCAATGTGTATGATCGTCTCTTTCCCTAGAATGTAATTTTTCCATTGATGATAGGCTTATACAATGGAATACATTTCCTTTTCATAGGTGGGGTATTTCCAGACAGTATCAGAGAGTGTCTCACTATGGTAGGCCACTGAATTCCCATGCTGAGTGAGAATTGCACCCACAACATAGTCAAATGCATCAGTCTCAATCTCAAATGGTTGTTGCATATTGGGTAAGGAGAGTACTAGAGTTGAGCACAAACGATGATTCAGATATTCGAATGCTTGTTGTTTCTCCTTTCCCCACACAAAATTGGCCCTACCACCACCCTTGTTCACTTGGCTGAGGGCCCATGCAATATGGGAGAATCCCAACACGAACCTTTGGTAAAAATTGGCTAGTCCCAATAAGCTCCGAAGCTTGGTCAGTGTGGTTGGGGCTAGACAGTCACAGATGACTTGGATCTTAGTTGGGTCAACATGTACCCCATGCTCATCAATAATGTAGCCCAGGTATTGGATCCTTTTCATGCCAAAAGATAATTTTTCCAAGTTGGCATAAATCTTGTGTTGTCGCAGAGTGCTCAAAACCTACTGAATATGCCGCATGTGATCCTCCCACGTTATTTTGAAGATGAGGATTTCATCCAAATATACTACCACAAAGGAGTTGGTGGATGGTCTCAATACATCATCCATCAACCTCATGAAAGTGGCTGGTGCATTTGTTAAGCCAAAGGGCATGACTAGCCATTCGTAGAGACCTTCTGTAGACTTGAAGGTTGTCTTCCAGACATTAGTTGGTTCGATGGGAATCTGGTGGTAGCTAGACTTCAGGTCAATCTTTCTGAAGAAATTCCCCCCCTTGAATTGGTCAAGAAGGTCATCAATCCTTGGAATGGGGTAGCGGTTCCTGGCTATGATTTTTTTAAGGCTCTGTAATCAATGTAGAGTCGCCAAGTCCCATCCTTCTTCTGCACCAGTACAATCAGGCTTCCTCAATGGGAGGAGTTGGGTATGATGTGCCCCTTTTGAAGAATCTCTTGGATCTAACGCCTGATTTTGTCATTCTCCATCAACGAGCACCGATATACTGGTCCATTAGGTAGAGGTGCGTCGGGGGTCAGATCAATTGGATGCTTGACTTGGCAATGTGTTGTTACCCATGTAGGTGAGACGAAGATGTCCTTTTATTCTTCCACGATCTCATCCACTTGCTTCTTCTGCAAATAGAAGCATTGTGTAGAGGCCACAGATGTGGTGGTGACCTTATTCTTACTGTGAGCACGGATCACAAAGAAGACGAACTTCCCATAGTGTGATATGACCTTAATGCATTGCTTAGTAGAGATTAAAGAAATAGCAGTAGGCAGTGCTACCTCTGGGATCCTGTACATTGGCTACCTAAAGTAATAATAACACTGCAGGGTCTAGACTCATACACAACATGATGCTTCCAAAAATATGGTTTTCCTAAAAGAACATCACAAACTTCAAGGGAAGCAATATCACAGAGTACATCATCTTTGATAGGCTTGATCCCCTAGGGCAGACGATATTGTTGGTTGACACAAAGATCTCTTCCTTGAAAAAGCCAGCTGATGGTGTAGGGATGTGGGTGCGGTGTTGTTGGCAGGTTTAGCCACTTGAGGACCTCTACTAAAATCAGGTTCTTTTGACTACCTCTTTCGACAATGAAATGAATCAGAGCCCCCTTGACCCACATATGAAAGTGAAAGAGGCGTTCCCCTTCCTTTGGTTCTTCTAGTTTGCTTGGCCAGACTTTGGTGGTAGCGACCGTGGCACTAGGTTCAACATCGATAATCTACTTCTCTCCTTGAGGGTTTGACTCAGAATCAGAATCAACCTCTGTTTCAGAAGCCTTCATCTTGGCCACGAGGAACTGCTTGGAGCGACATACGTCGGTGTTGTGCTAAGGATTTTTATGGTACTCACACCATTTTCTCATGTCCTTCTTCGTCTTCTCGTTTCCCTTCTTGTGTTATGGCTTGGAAATATTATCATGAGGGTGACCATCTCGACTTGGTCCCTTGCTGTGTGGGTTGGGGTTTCCTTTTCCGTGCTTCGACTGTGAGGGGTTGCAAATCGAAAATCTCACAGTTTTTGCTTAAATGTTTGCTCGACCTTGACATTGTATCTATAATTCGTTCCCAATGAGGCAATGTACATGAAATCCATTTCTGTTTGAATGTATCTATGCAAACAATTTCGATATTTGAGCACCATATGATGCTCATAATATTTGATACCCAATTTGGTGTGTAGGGTATGGAAATTATTAGTGAAGTCTAGTCCCTTTCTTAACATAGGATGGTCCATCTGGTGTACTGGTTCTCATAGCTTCCAATATGATAGTATTGTTATTTAATGGTGTCCCGGAAGGAATCCCATGTAGGGGCCACCACAAAAATTGCAGATTCCTCCATGACCCTTTTCTCAGAGTAAGTAGCCCACTAGTCTTTAACATGGCGAACGACCTTGAGGAGTGCAAATGTGATCTTTACCCTATCGGAAAAATTGTGGGTTGAAAGATATCCTTCGAAAAGATTCAACCATTTATCTACAACATCCGCATTTATCAGTCCTTCAAATAATGGAATATAAAATTTACCTGTACCTTGAAGGGGGTTGCATGGATGCTTGATGAATATGCTTCTCCCGTGGGCAACCATCGAAGGATCTACGCCAAGTTTTCCATCATTTCGTTCCTTTGTCACACGAGGGATTCCTCGAGAAACTTTATAATAGGTCTCCTACTCCATCATCTTTCTTTTCGTCTCCCATGGGTTGTTTTCGGGTCTTTTCGTCTCCCATGGGTTGTTTTCGGGCTCGGCGTGACCGATATGGTAATGGCTTGATTGGTTCGGGTCCCAACTTCTTGAACCCACACCTTGTTGGGGAAATGCATGAAGAAAAATAAATTAAGAGAAGACTGCTTTGATACCACTGATACATATTTAGGAGCGGAATGAACTGATTAATAGAATGAATACAATAAACATAGAGATATGAATAATAATAAAAATATCCAGTGAACAATATCTTCTATTAAATAATGAAATAGGATGAAACTGTAAAACTGTAGAACTGAAACTTGCTCGAATGGTTGTAGCTATCTCTGAGAAGATATTTGGATGCTACACACATCCATCTGAGCATAATGGATTACAATGAGGCTCCATAGGCCCTTTTCATATTAATCATTAATGCCAAAACCCTAGACATCCAAAAACCTAACCCTAAAAGGTGAAATGCCAAAATAAATGTGGGCCCTATGGGTAAGTTGGTGTAATTTGGTACCTCAACTTCCTATGGTTGTAACATTTGCATACGACCTCCTTTTTAGGCGCATGATAGCCCGTTGGAAAGGTCTTTTAGATATCTACACATTCCGCTATCAAAATCTGACTGCATCTACAGTATGACTATGAAGAGTAAAAAAAAGACAATGTTTAGGGCCCCAAAACATCCCTGGAAGTACAACAAGATGTGATGACATGAAAACATGCAAAATAAGCCAGTTGGATTAGGCGAGAGGCCACTCATATCCACCTAGAGAATGTGTGAGAATTCAGATAGCCCTAGAAGTGTAGAACTCACAATTATAAAGCAGTACAGAAAGACATGTTGAATAAAAAACGAACATGAGGAGCCAATTGGAATAGGTGGGTGGCCACCAATATCCACCTGAATCACCGACATAAGAAGATCGACAAGATTGTAGAAGAGTACCAAGATGTTCTTGTTGCATCTACGGGGGTTCCTCCACACTACCCAATCAAGCAAGGTTATAACATAAACCTTCATACTCTTCATGCTACATCTTCACCAAAAAAGTACTCCCACACTTAGGTAGATCATGCATATAGATTGGTTGAACAGTTCCAACCCCTCCAACAACGGGTCCATGACAACCTTCAACAAGCTAAGC
Organism: Picea sitchensis; assembly: GCA_010110895.2. Taxonomy (NCBI): domain Eukaryota; kingdom Viridiplantae; phylum Streptophyta; class Pinopsida; order Pinales; family Pinaceae; genus Picea; species Picea sitchensis. The sequence goes on from SNQJ01S0034564.1 coordinate 98,489, forward strand.
AAGACAAATTCTTCATCAACGCAAGAAACACATGAAGCTTAAGATCTAGCAGAAGTCTCCATGTCTCCCAAGGGAACTTGAAGCAATGGGGACCATTTCTTCCTAAGGGGGGAGGAATGATCGAGATGGATCTCGGTGGCCATCCACCTTTTCCACTGAATCACCATTTTGAGCCTGTGGTTTTGATAAACCACGATATTCACCCTTTTGATGGGGAATGGAATGTAATGTCATATTCATTTGTTAATTATAGACATAATGTCATGATTTCCTAGTGGTCTTATGTACATGCCTACAACATAGTGTTAATGCACCAGATCCCCATAGAACTCCACAGTTAAGCACACTTAGGATAGATTAGTACTAGGATGGGTGACCACCCATGAAGTCCTAGTGTTTTACATGCCTATGGAATTTTATAAACTTAGTCCAATTTATCCCACATGCGGCATGGGAATTGTTCTCCTCTCACTCTCTCATATATAACTGAGGTGAAGGAGGCCCTTTAAGCATGCAATTGAGTGTGATGTAAATATTGTTGCGTATGAATCATAGCCAACATCTCTTTCCTTTCAGAGATAGGCTACCCCATTCTGCCAATTTGTGTTCTACAATGTTTTTCTATCTTATTCAGTAATAGAAGTTGGGTTTCACTATATTTCTGTGTTCTCTTCTATATTTTTGTGTATTTCGTTGTTAAATATTGGTTATATTTATGTCTTCATGTCGTTCTCAAAATAATACGGATCAACTTGCCATTCCATGCCATTCCTTTCCTTGCCATGGCTTACCATGCAATTCCTTGCCTTGCCATGCCATTCCATACAGTCTTGCTTTCCATTGCCATGCCTTGCCATGCCATGCCATGCCTTGCCTTTCCATGCCATGTCATGCCTTGCCTTTTCATGCCATGCCATTCCATGCCTTTCCTTGCCATGCCATGCCTTTCCATGCCATGCCTTGCCATGCCATGCCATGCCTTTCCATGCCATTACTTTCCATGCCATTCCTTGCCTTGTCATGCCTTGCCTTGCATTTCCAAGCCATGCATTTCCTTCCATTTCCATGCCATGTCATGCCTTTCCAAGCCATGTCATTCCATGCCATTCCATTCCATTCCATTTCCATGCCATGTAATTTCCATGCCATTCCATTTCCATGATGTTTCCATGCCTTTCCATGGCATACCATGCCATTTCCATGACATTGCTATGTCATTCCAAGCCATGCCATTGGCATTCCATTGACATTGCCATGGCTTTCCTTGCCTTGGCATGCCATGCCATGCCATGCCTTTTCATGCCATGCCTTGAATTTTCTTTCCATTCCATTCCTTTCCTTGCCATGCCATGCCATTCCTTGCCATGCCATGCCTTGAATTGCATTGCATTTCCTTGCCTTTCCTTTCCTTTCCTTTCCTTGGCATGCCATGCCATTTCTTGGCTTTTCATGACTCACATTGCATTTCCTTTCCATGCCATGCCATGCCTTGCATTTCCTTGCCTTTCCATGCCATGCCATGCCCTGAAATGCCATGCCATTTCCATGTCAATGCCAATGCTATGCCTTTCCAATCCATGCCATGCCATGCCATGCCATTCCTTGCCTTTTCATGTCTTTCCTTGCCTTGTTATGGTATGGTATTCCTTGCCTTGGTATGGTATGGTATGGTAGCGTTGGCCTGGTATATATGGTATGGTATGCCTTGCCTTTCGAAGCCATGGTATGCTATGGTAGGCCTTGTCTTTCCTTTCCATGGTATGGTATGGTATGTCTTTCCTTTCCATGGTATGGTATGGTATGCCTTGCCTTTCCATGCCATAGTATCGTATGGTATGGCATACCTTGTCTTGCCATGCCATGGTATGGTATAGTATGGTATGGTATGGTATGGTATGCCTTTCCTTTCCTTTCCTTTCCATGGTATGGTATGGTATGGTATGCCTTGACTTTCCATGCCATAGTATTGCATGACATGATATGACTTGCCTTGCCATGCCATGGTATGGTATGGTATGGTATGCCTTGCCTTGTGGCATGTATTTCCTTGCCTTGCCATGGTATGGTATGGTATGGCATGCCTTATAAGGCAAGGAAAGTGAAGGAAAGGTATGAAATATATGCAAGTGAAGGCAAGGAAAGTGAAGGAAAGATATGCCATACATTTCCTTCCCATGACATGCCATGCCTTTCCTTTCCTTTACTTCACTTTCCATACCTTGAATTTCCATGCCATGTCATGCATTGCCTTGCATTCACTTACCATGCCATGCCTTCCCATGCCTTTCCTTTCCATGCCATTCCATGGCATTCCTTTCATTTCCTTCACTAACCATGCCATGCCTTGCCTTGCCATGCCATGCCTTTCCATGCCATGCCTTGCCTTTCCATGCGATTCCTTTCCATACCATGCCATTTCCATGCCATTGTTATGCCTTTCCATGCCATTCCTTACCTTAGCATGCTTTTCCTTTTCCTTTTCCTTTCCATGCCTTTCCTTTGCATGCCTTGCCATGCCTTTTCCTTACCTTTCCTTTCCATGCCTTGGCTTGCCATGGTATGGTATGGTATGCCTTTCCTTTCCATGGTATGGTATGGTATGGTATACCTTGCCTTGCCATGGTATGGTATGGTATGGTATGGTATTCCTTTCCTTTCCTTGCCATGGTATGGTATGGTATGGTATGGTATTCCTTGCATTTCCATGCCATGGTATGGTATGGTATGCCTTGCCTTTCCTCTCTATGCCATGGTATGGTATAGTATGCCTTGCCTTTCCTTGCAATGGTATGGTATGGTATGCCTTGCCTTGCCATGGTATGGTATAGTATGGTATGCATTGCAAGGCAAGGAAAGTGAAGGCAAGATATGCAAGGTATGCAAGGCAAGGAAATGCAAGTGAAGGAAATGCAAGTGAAGGAAAGGAAAGTGAAGGCAATGTATGCAAGGTATGCAAGGAAAGGAAATTAAAGTGAAGGCAAGGACAGTGAAGGCAAGGTATGTAAGGTATGCAAGGCGAGGCAAGACAAGTGAAGGCAAGGAAAGTGAAGACAAGACAAGTGAAGGCAAGGTATGCCATGTCTTGCCTTGCCACGCCACGCCATGCCATGCCATGCCTTTCATTTCCACGCCATGCGTTGCCTTTCCTTCACTTTCCATGCCTTTCCTTTCCATGACATACCATGCATTTCATTTCCTTCACTTGCCATGCCATGCCTTCCCATGCCTTGCCTTTCCATGCCATACCATGCCATGCCTTGCATTTCCTTCACTTTCCATGCCATGACTTTCCATTCCATTCCATGCCATGCCTTTCCATGCGATGCATTTCCTTGCCTTCACTTTCCATGCCTTTCCATGCAAGGCAAGTGAAGGAAAGGTATGCAAGGTATGCAAGGAAAGGAAATTCAAGTGAACGAAAGGAAAGTGAAGGAAAGGAAAGTGAAGGCAAGGTATGCGAGGTATGCACGGCAAGGCAAGTCAAGTGAATGCAAGGCAGGTGAAGGAAAGGTATGCAATGTATGAAAAGCAAGGCAAGACAAGTGAAGGCAAGACAGGTGAAGGAAAGGTATTCTATGCCTTGCCTTTCCATGTCATTCCATGCCATGCCTTGCCTTTCCATGCCATGCCATGCCTTTCTTTCAATTTCCATGAATTTCCATGCCATGCACTGCCTTGCCTTCACTTTCCATGCCATGCCTTCCCATGCCTTTCATTGCCTTTCCATGCCATGCCATGCCTTACATTTCCTTCACTTGACATGCCATGATTTTCCATGCCATTCATTTCGATACGATGCCATTCCATACCTTTCCTTTCCATTCCATGCATTTCCTTGCCTTCACTTTCCATGCCTTTCCATGCTATGCCTTGCCTTTCCATGCCATGCCATGCCATGCCTTACATTTCCTTCACTTTCCATGCCATGCCTTGCCTTGCCTTGCCATGCCATGCCTTTCCATGCCATGCATTTCCTTTCCATCCCATTCCTTTCCTTTCCTTTCCATGCCATGCCTTGCCTTGCCATGCCATGACATTCCTTTCCTTCACTTGTCATTCCTTGCCTTTCCATGCCATTCCTTGCCATACCATGTCTTTCCATGCCATGCCTTGCCTTTCCTTCACTTGCCATGACATGCCATGCCATTCCTTGCCTAAATGAACAAGTTTAATACATAAATAATTCTTGTAGTAAATGAACAAGTTTAATACGTAAAAATTACAATCAAAGGATTCATTAAGCATGTAATTATACAAATTGTTATCCCATATATCTTAGATACAAATACTTGCATGAGACTTTCAATGTCATAACATAAGCTCTCTTTATTAATATGTATAAGGTATCTTCATAGTTTTCAAACATGAATTATCATAATTAATAGGATTTACCTAGACCTAGACCTACACATACACCTAGACCTAGACCTAGACCTAGACCTTTCCTTTCCTTGCAATGTCATGCCATGATTAGCCTTGTCATGGTTTTCCTTCGATTTCCTTGCCTTGCATTGCATTTCCTTTCCTTTCCTTTCCTTGAATTTCCATAACAACATGTCCTTGAATGTCTTGATGAGGCAAGTTTAAACTCGTGATAAAACTCAAATTGGGACTCAAACAAATGAACCATCAATTGCATTGGATTTGGAGCACCATGTTTCATCTAGTGGGGCCCCTCTGCTGTCATTTTGTCAACTGAAAAACCGTTTGTTGGATCATCTCTGGCACTAGGGTTTTGCTCAATTAGGCATAGTGCAAATTCTGAAGAGGAGTTCAATTTTAAAGAACACCGTGTGGGGAATTTGTGGGTAGTTTAGTCGCATGGGACTTGGCCAAAACAAATTGTGGGAGATTTCATAACTCCATTATGTTGCTCTGTTTATATTTTATGCCCTCGGACCAAATTGGCCACATGTCCCTAAATGGATTGAGTAGTCGAGTTGAAACTCACGATAAAACTCAAACCAGGGATCAGACGAAAGAAAAATCAGTTGCATTGGATTCACAATACCGTGTTTCATCTAGTGGGTCCCCTCCACTATCATTCTGTCGACCAGAAAAATATTTGTTGGAGTATCTCTTGCACTAGGGTTTTTTTCAGTGCTTATTACATTTTTTTGAAAATTTAACATCTTGTTAGGCTAGACATGACATGACAACTGAAGGCATGGCAAGGCATGGCAAGTGAAGGCATGGAAAGTGAAGGTATGGAAAGTGAAGGCAGGGTATGGGAAGACAATGCAAGTGAAGGCAAGGCAAGTGAAGGAATGACATGGCATGGCAAGAAAATACAAGGCATGGAAAGGAAATGCAAGAAAAGGAAAGTGAAGGGAAGAAAAGGCATGGAAAGGCAAGGCAAGGAAAGACATGGAAAGGAAAAATAAGACATGGAAAGGAAATAAAAGTGAAGGCATGGTAAGGGAAGGCAAGTGAAGGCATGGCATGGCATGGCATGAAAAGGAAAGGTGAGGCATGGAAAAAAAATGCAAGTAAAGGCAAGTGAAGGAAAGTGAAGGCATGGAAAGTGAAGGCAAGTGAAGGAAATGAAAGTGAAGGCATGTCATGGCATGGAAAGAGAAGACAAGGCATGGAAATACAATGCAAGGAAAGACATGTGAAGGAAAGTGAAGGCATGGTAAGTGAAGGAAAGCGAAGGCAATTGAAGGCAAAGCAAGGCAAGTGAAGGGATGAAAAGTGAAGGTAAGGCAAGGAAAGTGAAGGCA